>JANQBM010755075.1:0-14622 GCA_025594535.1 Erythroxylum domingense | reverse complement strand
CCCCGCGAGCCTCGGGTCTGGATGTCCCGCAGGATGTCGGGCCCGGTGGACCCGCCCCGTGGGAGGGGTTCCAGCAGTCATGATGCCTTACTAGATGCCAATTTTGATCTATAATTATAAATTGTTTAATTGGAGAATTAAAAATAAATTAACGTGAGCTTTAATTTATTTAATTATAATTATAGATAACACATAAAGAATGTTAAAGAGTGCAAAGATATTTTCAATCAAGTTGGACTTGATTATAAAGTTTGAGAATCTTTATGATTAAATATGAGATATTTAATAAATAAGGATCAATATGAGATATTAGACCTTATTTGGGCATGATTGGTATTTAATTAAAATTATTTGTAATTCTGATTAAAGTTTAATTAAAATTAGAATTTAATTTCAAATAAATTACTAAAACATCCTAAACGAATTATAAATAGGCTTAAGATCTAATAGAGCTAGCACTTCTTGTTTAACTCTCTCTTTAAGAGTTACAAAGTTCTCTTAACTTATTATTTGGATAACGTTAGAAGCTGAACACTTGTTTATATTAAGATTAATAATTAGATTGATTTCTAATTTAAGTTTAGAAAATTAATATCTAAAATTAGAGTTAATTAGTTTCAATTAGATTGAAATTAATTAATTAGAATCCTTAAAATTAGGAAAATTGTTTTCTTAAGTTATTTAAGAAAGTTGTTTCTTAATTAAATTTATAATTTTATTTAATTAGAGGATTATTATTCAATTTATTTAGAAATTGTTTCTTTATTTATAAATAATAAGTTTCTTGATTTATTTAAAAACTATTTTTCTTGATTAAAAATTGAAAATGTTTTCATTTATTAATTAAGAAAAATGTGCTTTATTTAATTTTTTAAAATAGTATTCTAATTTATTAAAGAAAGATTTTCTAATTGATTAAGAAATCAATCACTAAATAAATAATATAAATGGCTTTCTTAATTAAATTTAAAAGTGTTTTATTTAGTTTTGAAAGTAATTTCCATTTAATTTTAGAAAATAGTTTTCTAATGAAGGAAATGTAATTTCTAATTAGATTAGAAATGTTTTTCCAATTGAATTAGAATATCTTATTTATATAATTTTGAAAAAACAAGAGTTTTATATGCATAACTTATTGAAAATTGTTTTCAATTAAATTTTGCTATATGAGTCAAGATGATTGGAAATAATTTCCAATTGGATTTGAAAATTGTTTTCAAATCAAATTAAATTTCTATTTGAAATAGGAATTTAGTTTGTTAAGGAATCAATGGATTAATCTAATTTAATTTTCCAAAAAGTTGGAAATATTATTTTAAATTATGAAAATTAATAACTAGAATCAAACGAAGCTTGATGTTTTATGCATATAATTTGAGGAAGAGTGCATAAGTTGCATACTTTGTTTCTATACTTAATATATATCTTGTATGCATGTTAAATTGTATGTTTTATATATGTGATTTTTTTGCATGCAATTTTGTGTTTGATGAGATGAATGAAATTAAATCCCTCGTTAAAATATGAAGTACACGTTGAGAGCATTATTGTTTCCTTCCACTATTAAAAGAATAAATTAGAGTTCTATTTATTGATAGGTTTATTGAGCAAACTCAAGGTCACTTTAAGCTGAATGTGTTTAGTTTTATAATAGTGGGTTATACTTAACTAAATTTGTGTGATGTGGATAAGTAAACTCATGATCACATAAATTTAAAAACAGGATTAGGAATAAAATATAAGATATGTTTTGGCAAGAGTTTTTACCTAGCGAATCTAAAAGTTACATAAGATGTGATTGATAAAGTTGTTATCTACCTAATTTAAGTTTATTTGGCTTGTTGAGGAAACTCAAGATCAACTATATTTGAATGAGATCCTAACCCACAAGAAAGATTAGATTAATCTTTCCAAACAGTAGTGAGGGCTATTATTTTGAATAAAATAATTAAAGTAACCAAATATATGATTAAAGTCCTAATCTTATTTGGTAGTCATGTCATATAATTAATTACTTGTTTTTTCTTACATTTATATTTTGTTTTGAATGGAATTTACCATGTTTAGTATAGTCGATACTAAGTTAGTGAACCAAATATCTTAGACAAAGGTTATGATTGAGAAGAGTTCTCAAAGTTAGAAAAGAAAATTGTATGCCTATTATGTAATTTTGCTATAACCCCTATTGAGAATTAGGTGACTAAGTTTTAGAGATATATCAAAATCATGTAAATGCAAAATGTAATGACATTTTGAGTTGAATAGTATCTCATAAACTTTAATGACAACATGTAAGATGTGTGTCAACATTATGAAAGCAAGATGTAAAAGGTTGCATATAGTATAGCTAAAATGTGTAATATCTTGTTGGAATTGTTCCACTTAATTTAGCAAGTATATAAATGGATATCAATTAAGGTATTTGCTATAATATGATAATAGTTGTCATAAGAAGAAAAATGTTGCATGAATTTTCTTGCCTGTACGAGATATGATAGAAATCATAAGTATTTATAGTTCATGCTTTGAGTATTTGATACTAAATTTAGATTTAACATTATTATAATGCTCAATGCATGATAAGAAATAGATTGTTGAGTAAGAGTAGTTGATCCAATTTTATACAAATAGTTTGTATTTGTTGGATCAAAGAGACTTATGCTTAATATAAATAGCAAGATTATAAAGCTGGATAACTGAGACTATCCTTTTATACCATGTTGGTTAAATCAACATAACAAGAATCATAACATTACATACAAGGATATTTGTATCCTTTTGATTATGAATTGTATGAAACTTGTCAAATTGAAAGATAACCAAATCAACCTTTAGTGAAAGTATGATGATGGTAATGAATTTTTAAATCTTGTACATGTGATGTATTGGATGGAATAACAATTAATAAAAGGATAATACTTATATTTCATTAGATTAATAATGACTTTATGTGATCTAGTCATATGTATTAAATGAAATAATGATTTAAAATTTTTAAAAGTTTAAATAGTTTAAACCTAAGTAGAAATTAAGCATTGAGAATGTTGAAGCATTTCGGTGAGATTTATTTATTAAGTTTTAAATTTTCGATTATCTATGGGGAATGAGATTCTTTGGTGAATACCTTTACTATAAAATTTTATAAGAGTATGTTTTCTATGTAAAGAAAAACACAATATAAGATATTGTATGTTGAAATATTATTTCTTCTATAAGATATGCCTAATACAATGACTTATGTTCTATAGTTCCAGTTAAATCAATTAGTAAGATTTCATATTAGATATGAAATGTTAAGTCTTTGAAAGAGTCAAAGTTAATGGTTTAAGAATGTGATGCTTGGTTGAAGCATACATTATCCATTCAAGTTTACATTTAAATTGAATAATAAAAGGTTATGAGATATCCAAAAGGTTGGATATAATCTTATAGACCTGTTAAGCAAATTATTTGTTTCAATTTATACTTATAAAAGAATGGTTCTTAAGATAAGTAATAGGAGTAAGATGAAATTTGAAAAGTTTAAATATCATGACAGTACATCCAGTTGGAACTATTAGCTTTGTTGATACATTTAATGTGTAGTTGAAAGGCTTCGAGATGTTGAAAGATTCACTTTTATGACGAATTCAAAGAGTTTGCTTCAGAGATTATTGTGAATTTATCATATCTACAAAAAAGTTAGTGGGAATGTAATTGTCCTTTTTAGTGGGAGTATATAGAGATATATTGCTAATAGAAAAAAATAATTCTAATTTTCAATTGTTAAAAACATAATTGTCCAACAAGGTCCGAGAACAACTTTTGTTGAATACGAAAATGTGACAATTTAATTCTAAGAATTAGATCTATAAAGATAGATTGGAAGTTGATTACCTATTCTATGTCTAAGTACATAGATAATGTATTAAAGGTGCTTAGGATTTGAGATATTAGATACATGTGAAGTATTAAAGATATCCATTATTCTATATATGAGTTGATATTTTAGTTTAAGGAGATAAAGATATTTACTTTAGAAGTAAATCATAATTAAGGTTTATTTTACTTAGAAAAATATCATTTTAATATGGGAAAGGTTTTAATGTAGAAATGGTTGCTAATTAAGCCATAACACATTTTTCATTTAGTGAAAATGATTAATTGGATCAATAAGTTCTTTAAAGAACTTGATATAGTTTCTTGCATTGTTCATACGATAATGTACTATGGAACATTGGAGCCATTGCGCATATCTAAGGAGCTAAAGTCTAATAAAAAATCTGATGATGTATTTAGCTGATTTTTCTTAATTATGATGACAATTAAGATGGAAGTTGTAAGATTTAAGCAAGTGTTCACTATAGAGAATCTTGTAGAATTCTCTCATTTAACCACTATCCTAACAGCAGTATAATCGTCATATGATGATATGAAATGAAATACTTAAACGATTGGTTTAGTACAAGTGGAAAATTATTAGTTTATGCCTTATAGCCAATCGATTAGTTATAGTTTAGTGACAAAATAATTTAAAGATGTTCTTTATCTTGAAGTCTCTAAAATTATCTTATATATAGATTGCTATATTTTGATACTACTTATGACCTATTCTAATTATAGATCGTTTAATCGACGGTCATTGGATGTAAAATAAACTTTATGGAGGTAGTTGTGTGATTAAGATATGACTCATCACCCTAGAGTAATTAAGGAGAATGTTCTATTATTTTCGATTAGTATTGATTCGAAAAATTCTTGACCAAATTGGAATGATACTTTGTAAATAGTTTACAAATATCATTAATTAAATCAATAGCTAATGACGGAAAACTAATATGATTGAACTCAAAAAGAGTTGACATTAATTCTATGCTTTGTCTAATTGGAATATTGTATGATGAAATGGTTGAATTATACAAAAAAATCATTCTCGAAAAGGTTAATTAAAATTACTTTATCATTTCTAAATATTTGTGTGGTCATGATGCGTTATTAAACGCCAATCTTGATATATGATTATAAATTGTTTAATTAAAAATTTAAAGATAAATTAATAGGAGTTTTAATTTATCTAATTCTAATTCTATATAATTTATAATCATTGCTAACATATTTGAGAACCTAATAGGTTACACATAAAGAACATATTGAAAAGAAAAAAGATATTTTTAATCAAGTTAGACTTGATGGTAAAGTTTGAGATTTATGATTAATTATGATATATTTAATAAACAAAAATCAATATGAGATATTAGAACTTATTTAGGCATATTTGATATTTAATTAGGATTATTTGTGATTCTAATTAAAGTTTAATTGAAATTAAAATTTAATTTCAATTAAATTACTAAAATGTCCAAAATGTATTATAAATAGTCTTAAACTCTAATGAAGCTAACATTTTTTGCTTAATCATCTATGTAAGAGTTACAAAGTTTTTTTAACATGTTCTGTAGATAACGTTAGAGGCCAGATACTGGTGTAATTACAATGGTTGAGATGAACCAGTTTCAGTAACAATTTATAGGATATGACAAGATAAGGATCAAGTTTCGAAATAAGGTATGAATTACAATTCATACTTTATTATGATTTATGTGTTAATCATTTTATAAAATTAAAGTGACCTTAATTTTTAGGAAATCAAAATACGAAAAAGTTTCGTAATTATTCTGTTGCGGTTGGGATATGCTCCCGTCCCGATTTGAACACTTCCTCAAAAACTTGGTTTGCACTTGATTTATTACAAAATGTGAAGATAAACATTTCACCTTCTATGATCAAAATAATTGCTTTCCAATTCTAGCGTCTTCCAGGTTAATAGCACCCCATGTTGAACCTGAGCGAAAGTAGGTCTCTTCTCCGTAAAAGATATCGGTTTGTTTGCTGTTGGAGACTCTAGAACAGAAATGGGAGTGAAGCCTCCTGAATTAGGAAGAGAGGAGCTCGAGCCTAAAGTTGGCTTAGAAATTGGCAAATTGCTTGAACTTGAAGCAAGGAACGCTTTCAGTGTTGGAAGCAAGGTCTGAAAATCAAAAGGAAAAAGCAATTTTAGAGAGAAGGGAGAGGAAGTAATAAGACAGAAATGAAATAACATAAGATATTTATTAGTCAAAATTCATAGGATTTATGATTGAGGATTGAGTCACGAAACACCTCATAGTTCAAAATACGTAAGCTCCAGCCGCATGTTTTGCTCTCACGTCATCTTTCCTGTTTCGTTGATTGATTTTTTTGGAAAATTCTCTTCCAGTGAGTGTGAGTTTCTGTACGAGGTTATATAAGCCAATCCAATTTCGTTTTCTTCGATAAACTATAAGGAAAAGTATTAAATAAAGTGATCCATTTCCTCACGGAATCAACTTAGAGACTTGCATTATTAAGGCATTAAGACAGATTGAAGCGTCTATAATCTTTTAATTGACTAAAATTCTCTCTTAAGAATATTCCTGATTCAATTTAAATTTAAAAACAATTTCAAATAAAAATTTAAAATAAAATCTAATACGGTAAAACCTTCCCAAAATATTACTCAAATTATTAATTTTGATTACATAATAATTTTGTATTCTAAATTGAATTGATAATTTCAATAAATTAATAAAAAATTTAAGAATTTTTATGTAACTCCTTTCATATATAAATTAATAATATATTATAAATATAAGACAATAATATTTTCTTAAAATATGACTTTATTTTAAGATTTTTTTTAAGTTAAATATAATTGGCTACGCATTTCTAATTTTCTTATTGAAAGTCTGGAGATTGAATTCTCAAATTGCAACAAATATAATAAATATTTAGATTCAATAGTTGATATTCAAAGGATCACATCAATAAAATATTATAATTTTTTGTTTAATTAAATAAATATTTATTGAATTATGAATGCATTCTATCATTTAATAAATTATTAATATATGTTAATGGTCTCAATACTATTAATTTATGCAAAAAAAAAGATTTATTTAATATTGTTTCATAATCCAAATCTGCAGAGATGTTCATTAGAAGTTGATTGTAATTTGTCTTGACGTTATTCTGTAATCCAAAACCACTGAAATTCAATGAAGTTGATAAACACAGTTGCTAATAATGTCAACAAGCTTTACTCTTGGTCCCTTGGATTTCTAGTTAATCTTAAATTAAACATCATCGGACTCGTATTTTTTCAAGTTATCTCAAGATCAATCCTGTCCATTTCACCATATATATATATATATATAACATGTCTTAACCTCGAATACTTCAGCTTCTTGCTCCACGATGAACCATACTCATATGACATACGTTTGTACCAAGACCAATTTTTTTAGGTTAAAATGGGATTTGCACCTCAACATTTCACAAAACGTCTAAGTCCCTATTATTATATCTAGTATTAGTATTATTCTGTAGCCGAATGGTGCTAAAATTATTCTCGAATAATATTAATTCAATATAGACTTTGAAAGAGATTACAAAAATAATGATAATAGCTTATTTAGACCTTTAGTAAAACGTTAGGATAAAAATTAAATATTTAGCTAATATTTAAAGAAATTATTTTAAAAATCGTATCAGTCCATGATACATCCAAATTGTTTAGTTATGAAATGATATAAACTAAATTTAGGACTCATAAATTAAAAGCTATTAAAAATTAACTTAATTAGGATTTAGAGTGTTATTAGTACTATTTTAAAACGTTAAGGTATACCATGATGACATAAATAACAATACGGATTAAATTAGACTTTTTAAGAAATGTTAGAAATAAATTCATACCTTTGGCCTTTTTTCTAAGACTAATTGGTTATTATTGTGATAATCAATGTCTTCAAAGGCAAATAGACAAGGAAACAACTACATAAAATGATGCGAGGGCTAAGCACATTCTTGAAGCAAATATAAAGATGTGTTTGACAAGGGAATTTTATTAATATGAAAACCAGCATGTAAGGAAGGATTAAATTACATGTTGCAATTCTACTTGTCTACTCACTCACCTCCACGAGTTGACAATGTCTTTAAGAGCTGGTTTAATAGATTCTTCCAATATATGCTGGTATTCTAGTGTATCAACGCTAGAAATTTTCAGCTCTACCAAATAAGAAACAGGAGTGATCAACGTATATGTCTGTATCAATCAACAATGATCCTTTTCTTCCTTTCTTTCCCTCCAAATTCAACACCCTCCCGTCATTCTTATTTACTTTCAATCTCTGAAGCCTAGCAATGTCCTCTAATTTATTGCTGAAGGTGAGTGCATTGATGTAAAGCTTCTTTCTTTGTTCAGTTCATTTCCGGAAAATAAGCCAAGTCCAGCCCTTTTGAAAGAGAAATTATATGAAAAGCTTTCAAAGTGGTGGGCTTGTTCTCTTCTGCCGGAGCAGCATCATTTCCATGAGGACAAAAACTTGCATCACCTTCTTGGAGATAAAGTCTTTTAAGCCAGGGGGCTTCCATAATATTAGCAATGGAAGGCCTATTAGATGGGTTTGCATCGAGGATTGTCGATAACAACATGCGATCCTCAGGTCGGAACCAGCTTGGGAACTTATATACTCTGCGTTGCTTATTTCCCCGTACATTACTACAAGATTGGCATCATAAAGATCCGGTTTATCAATCAGTTGATTGTATTAGTTATTAGCTAATAGCTGATTCTATCAGCTGATTTAACCAGCGGATTACATTAGCTATTTGTTAGAAATGTTTGATAAAATTAGCTGTTTAATATTAATTGTTTATGTGTAAAATAACTTATGAAGACATGACTTTAAAAAAATTATAAGAGTATGAATATTATCTATCTTAGTATTTCGTTGATTATTCTTATAGGAATTTAGATTTTAAATATTTAATTCTACAAAAATTAAGTTTATAACTCTAATAAAAAACATATAATAATAATAATAATAATAATAATAATAATAATAATAATAGCCAATTGTACTTCTTCTAATATAATTATGTAACGCAAAAGCTACACAAATTATTCAATTTTGATCCATTAATAAATACTTAGGCATCTTATTCAATTTCTTCCATCGAACCTTAAGAACACCGAAAGCTTTCTCAATACAACTTCTCAATAATGAATAAGCTCGATTAAAAGCTTCTCGAGATCCTCTTGAATTTGCACCACGAAACTTCGATTGATGATATCTTGTCCTTGGGTAAGGTGTCAAATATCCTTCTCTTTTCAGTAGCCTTTGTCAACCAACTAATATTTACCTGAGTTTTCATAGAAGCAATATAATTAGTATAAATGATATCATAAAAAGTCTAAATCATGAATAGAAAATCCTATAAATGTTAAAATTACTTATCGGTGATTTTGAAAATTTAAGTCTCAAATTACCGATTGTATCAAGAAAAATACGAGAATCGTGTGCTGATCCTTCCCAACCTACTAAAACATATGTAAGTAGTAAGTTAAAGTCACATGCGGCCAATACATTTGTTGTTGTTGTTCCTTTCTGTTCTTTAAATCTCATTTGATCCTCCTCTGCAACAACTACCACTATATGTATACCATCAATAGCTTCAATGCAATCCTAATATAAAACAATAATCATATGATGATAAAATAACATTTTTCAATGAAAAATATAATGAAGGGGGAGGAAGAACATATTCAATTACTTTAAAATGTGGCATATATCTAACATTATTGGCAATTTGTGGTCCTTAAATTCGGAATCTTTTGGTACAAGTATCTCTTTTAAAAATCCATCCATAGCAGTCAAAACTTCTTTAAAAATTCTACTCACAGTTTCATCAGAAAGTTGAAAACGCTCTTGGATATCTCTATTAGAGGAACATTTATTTAGGATATACACGAATGAACCAACTTTCTCCAAAATAGACATCCTATCCGAAGGTCTCAAACCATAATTATTTTCTAAAGCTACAAATAATTGACGAAATATATTTTGATTCATCCTAAATGTATTAAAACACCTTTTTTCATGATCATTCACTAATTCATTCATCCATGGTTTTTCTGTTTGATAGGAATTCATGCATGCTTCCTTGTATATGTGGTTAGAAAAATACACACTCATGTAACCCGCTACACAAGCCACCGAATCCCAAAACTCAATCTTATTGTCCAAAAATTGCTTCATTTGTAGAAATTACATAATTTGCATAACATTATCATTCATACCTATAGATCGATAAATAAAATTATAGTGTAAATAAACAAGACACTTATATGTCTAAATATCAAGAAATAAATAATATAGCATGCAATAAAGTTATAGATTACTAACAAGATAACATAATATAATATAATAAGCTATACAAATTCATAATGTCTAAAATACACCATGTCAACATAAGTGCACAAATAATAAAAACAACAAACTAAACATAGTAATGGTGTAGTGGCCCCTTACCGCAGGGTACACACCGGGATGCCCGGAGATCATTCCGGTACATATCCTACAATAAGGACGAGCTACTATTGCTCACTACATTCTCTTCACATCGCATCATATCATTATCCTCTTATAAAGCATCCTAAGGAAATCACAATAATTTAAAACTAACTTTTTTCTTCTTTTCATTTCATAAATACCGAATGTACATACATTGTAGCTTTCAAAATTTTATACGTTTACAACAGCATAACCTAACACACACAAAATGCTACATGTAAGAGGAAATCCACAGAAAGTCTATCTAATCTTTCCAATCCCAACTGACCGACCTTTGAGTCATTCTTCTTTGCCAAAAGTACAAGAATGAAGCTTCTTGTAGGGTCTTTCAGTGACTCACGTCGTCTCTCGGTCTTGAAAAGTTGCACCCTTGTGCTTTAGCACAATCGTGCTTTTAAGAGGGTCTTCTTTTTTTTACTGAATAGCCTTCCTTATTTTGGCAATAAATTCTTCTCTAGACCTCCAAATGATCTGATTTTTGAACCAATAAGTTCCTAACACATTTTTCTATCCCTCCATAAACTTTTGTAGTATTCTGAATTGAATTGAGAAATACTGATCAAATCAAATTGTAGAATCTGTTGGAACAGTGACATAGGATTTTCTTCCTGAACACCCTTCAGTATTTTAATTATATCTGGATCTATAGGATTCCAAATGATACGATTTTTAATTTGGAGTAAACTAGAGATATAGGCCTACAGATTATCTTATGAAGTCTAATTTTGATTCTTTCTCTAAGATATTTAATTTCTTGATGGAAGTTGTACATAGTACACTATTTTTGAATGTGAATAACCCGATAATGTTGGGGGTATATCTTCCAAATTACTAAACCAAATTGAGTTATTTTGGTGTTAATGGAAAGATAAGACATATAGGAACACGTTTCTAGAAGAGAGTTTGACCAAATTATATTAGTTTCACCTTCTGATTGAACATGAATAGTAGACCCGAAAGTGTGACTTGGAAAACAAAATTCTGAAGTGAGTCAATGAGAAAGGAATGGAGATTCTAATGGATTTTGTGAGGAATAAGCCTAAGTATAAATTATACTTAGATGAGTTTTAATATGAGAATGACTTTGTGATGAAATTAATGGTAAAATACCCTGGATTATCATAAACATGCATTATGCATATTTCATTTCATTTATGTGCATTATTAAACACTTATGATTGTACAAATTATGGCGTATGTGTGTATCTTGCATAAATGGGTTGTGCAGATTAAATATCCGCATTTAGGCATTCCTAGAATTTAGAAGCAAATGCTAATCTGGAGCATACTGTGAGTAGACCTAGATGGTCTCATTCCGCTGTTTGTTTTGTTTGACTTTTGGGTATTGATTGATTTCTGAATGATTATGTGAATGTGATTAAGTGTGTTGGTTTCCGGACAGAAGGTCCCATGAATGTGTTGTATGAATGAAATATTGAAGTGCTCATTGGATGTGAATTGGATGAACTAAATGTATGTAATTTGATTGTTAAATGTGTTCTGAAAGTGCCTTTGCATATGTATGAAAGTGTGAATCTCAACTTAATGTTGAATTCCAAACTATGGTCCGACGATATGGGAATGTGTTTGAATGGGTCTCATGTGCACTACATATGCATAATATGAGTGATCAAATTGTATTGAATGTGAAGTGTGAAATGTGTAATGATGTGAATTATGTGTTACGTTATTGGGTGAGCCATCGATGATGGTCACTTATTGAGTTCGCAAAACTCACCCAAAATTTGCAAATATTTTTCAAAACTCAGAAGAATATCTTGTTAGGCAAACGAGAGTATCCTTACTCCATGCAAAGGAAAGATAGAGGCTAGGATTAGTTTACGTCTGCATTGTATTTCTTTATTTTCATATTGAATGGTTTATTCCGCAAATTTTTGTATCATTTGTAATTGAATATTGTGGCATGTAATAACTTTTGAAATTGGAAATATTTTGTATTTGTAACGGCCCTAAATGGCTATTGAATTTTCTGATGATTGTATTGCTATGATTGGAAATATTTATGAAATAAAGTGGGCCCGATTTGGTTATCGATTTCTGCACTTTATGTTTGTGGTTTCGAAAAAAATTTATAATGAAATAAAGTGAGCACAGACTCGGATATCCCTCAAAATGTCGGGTACATGTCTCGTGGGAGTGAGGTGTTACAAATGGATAGATAGAAACTATGTTTAATGTTTTTATGTTTGTCATACTCATACATAAACTTTATGTATTCAACTCTCTTTGAATTATCTGGTAAATAAAAAAAATGGATCTTCTTTGCAGATCTTCAATCAACATGCAAGCAAAGTAAAATTTTGAAGTGTCAGTCTCTAAACTAGGAAAAGTACATATTTTTTCCAAAACATCCGTAACATCATGATGTGACGCACCAGCACTAATACTTTGTGATGCACCAATATTCATTGTGTCCAAAATTTTTGTAATGGATCTATTCATCCCCATCGTTGCACTTTGTCTCTTTTGAATCAGTTACATCATATCGTCAAACCTATCATACATACAGATCTTCCTACTCTTTTAATGGAATAAGTTCTTGCACTCTTGTTACTTTGTGAACTATCACTCCCTAAAATCCTTTTGCATCTTCTTCTTTCACTCCCTTCATCATGTGTAGCTTGAGGGGTCAGGGTAGGTTCTCTCCATACTTCTTCCCAATTGTTTAGACCACTAGTCTCGTCTATATTCTCATGATCATCATAGCCTGACAATTGATGATGAGCATTATAACCATCAGGTGGAAAAGGAACATATACTTCCTCAACTTCTCATTGTCCTTGTGGAGGGTCAGCCACAGGATAAAATGTAGTCTCTCCTCGGGCCAAAAATCCCTAAAGTTGATCCAACTTACATTCAAGCTTAGGTTCAAGCCCTTCCTCTTTAAATGTTTTAAAATTGATGTTCTCCTACAAAATAATTAAATAACTTATATTTAACTAACTATTTAGCATTAGAGTAAAGGAAAATAACTTGAAATGGGGAAAAAGGGATAAGCTTAATCTTCAAAGTCCACCACTCCTCACTAGCAGCAATTGTTCCTTTGTCATAATATCATCCTAGTCTCATTTCTTTCCCTTTCAACTGTTTCCAAAGACTCCATCTAGTTCTCATTCAATCAAAAGTATTTTTAAGCTTAGTTTTATCCTATGGTAAGTTGGTTATTTTGTGAAACTCATCCTCCACCTTCTTCTATGGTAACATTTGACCAATAACTCCACCACGTTTTCCCTTACTCCTTTCAATATGTTGGTTACAAATGTCACAAAAGATGAGAAGAGTTTCTTTTATCCAACGCATCCTACCTATATCATTCCCCCTTGACTTCCTCCTTTGTTTCCTTTTTGGAATGATGTCATTTAATCATATAAGATGAAAAAGATTATATGCTATTTAATCAATTTGCAATTAATTTCACTACTTAATTAGTTTTACTAACTGGAATTAGGCTATTTCAACAAAATAAATATATAAATACTTTTTTATCATCGTAATATTTTTATTAATTACTTAATTTAAAATTATTTGATCTCTTAATTTAAAATGAGTAATAGAATTAACTTGTGAATATTATTCAAAAATTATATAAAATTGTAATATATTTTTATTTAATATAATTGTAATATATTTTTATTTAAAATATTATATTATAAAATTTTTTATTAAATTAATATTTGTTTATATTTAATAAGTTAAGAAAATTATACTTCTATTGGTAACAAAAGAACTATTAAATAATTAAATAATATTAGAAAAAGATATATATAAATTTGTCAATATTAAATAATCAAGTTTTAATGTATGATTACGAAAGCATCTTAAGAAGATCCGAAGAAGAATAAAAAATCTAGAGAAAACCTTCTTCAACATGAAAATAAAAAAGAGAGAAAAGAGAAGTTAGGGATAAAACAAAATGGTGGCTACTTTCTCATGTTATTATTAATATTAACATGAATCCTTGAAATGTGACTAAAGGAAAAGGGGTGGCGCAAAATAAGACAACCCGCCATTGAAAATGGCGAGTTTTGTATCATCCCGCCATTGCCAATGGCGGGATGGACGTGGGGCTCCACCCCCCTCCATCCCAGCCGATCCCTCTCTCTCCTGACAAAAATAAAAAAATTTAATTTTAATAATTATTATAATTTAGGGTTTTATTTTTTAAGGATTAATTTATATTTAGGGT
>JANQBM010754214.1:0-14626 GCA_025594535.1 Erythroxylum domingense | reverse complement strand
AAATAATATATATTAATATTCTTTTATACATTTTTTCTTAATTCACTCCTTTAGTTTAGTTATATTAATATATTTTGTTTTTATTTATTTCGTTTTTAATAGATAATGTCTAGTTTATTGTTATAAAGTTTATCTCTATCCAGACAAGAATTCATAATCAATACAGTAATTAAAATCAAGCATGTGTTTACTTCATAAATATTTCGTGCTTAATCATTTATTACATATAGTGTGTGTCAATTTTCAATTCATCATTATCTTATCATACAAAATCTCATTCGTGATTAATTAAAATGTGACTTAAATGTAAATAATTTCTAACCAATAATTCAATGCTCTTATAATCATGATGATAAAGTCGTGGAAATATAACACATAAATATATTCATTTTAGTTAATCTTTAGAACAAAAAATTATTGATTCTTAAAGCAAGATGTGATATTACTTGTAATCTTTATATATGTAATACTATAAGCTTTAAATATGTAATTCTTTATATTTTTAGGATCTAATGATGTTTACAAAAGAAAGTAAGATACCTTAATCCGTGGTAAAGATAGATGAATCATTTTGAATTTTAATCAAGATAAATTTATGATAAAATAAAATTTTGATTTTCTAATTTAATATGTTCTAAGTTTATAGAATAAATTTAAAGTTAAATAAACAGAGAGAGAAAAGAGTCATTAAAATTCAAACCAAACTTTTTTTAACTATTTCTTATCTATTTTACACTCCATCAAATATAAAAATTAAAAATATCTATTTTATTTTATAATTATCAGTATTTCAAATAACTAATAAGATTTAAACTTACATAACTAAACCACAAAATATATGCCACTTAATATCATTATCTATCATTATCTGTTTCATAACTTGCGTATTTGACTAGTTATTTATGTGTCTTTCAATTATATCCATTTTCTTCACTTTTCATCAAGTAGCTAAGCATGTCTAGTTGCATTTTTTTATAATCTTTCTTCTATTAGCTGCCATAACATGTTCACTATCCTTTTTTTTTTGTTTCCCACGTAATATGGAAGAAACACAGTTACAATATATATATATATATATAACTTGATTGATAACTTGAAATCTCCCCTCACATCATGGAAATAAATGAGAATGTCAATTTTACCTAGAACCCACAATGATAATTTGTGCCAGGAAGGTCAATTGGAAAGAAAAGAGTGCCTAAAACAATCTTGAAAACTCTGGTGTGGAGGATTGAGAAAGAGGCCCAAAATCAATTCCAACTTTGTTTTAAGTGATGACAGAAGTGCCATCCACGAGATTAATGTCAGAAGTCAGAAAAGCTTATATCAAGGACTTTGTTCCAAAACTGATAAATCATGACCAAAAGAGCAATTTAGCCCTCAACATTTACACTAAAATCTAAATTAGACCATAACTTTTCAGAGAGTTCAAAATGAACACTAACATTTATAAAAATGTCCAAAATGAACCTTAATGTTTGGAAAACGTTCAAAATACCTAACTAGATGAAACAACTGACATAGGCCTACCTCTGTTAGTTAAATAGTGATGTGGTATTTTTTATTGATGTAATTTTAAAAAAAAAATTATTAAAGTGGGACCCACGGTGATGCATGCTTCTATCACTTATAGTAATTTTGCTTTCTCAAACTCAACTACAATGTTTATTGTACTTTTTCTTTTCCAAAACTAATAAATTCCATTACAATTTCTATATAAATCCAACAAATCGATCTCGTCAACTTTGTATATCCTTAAGAACACCACTTTCTCCAACTTTTAAGGACGTTGTTGTGTCATCCAAATCATAAACAGGAAAGGAATGTTTAGAAGAAGGTGTGTTTTGGTTCTGGTTCTAGTGTTGTTTATTTGTTCATATAGTTTGGGATCATCTGGAAGTGATAATATTACTTGGGATGATGTGAGATTACTAGAGAATAGAGGAGGATTGAGCTTTGAAAGTTCTTTTACTAGAAGTAGTATGATTGTATTAGACCATAATGGCAGAGGAGATTTGTTAATAGTTTAAGGTACCATAGATATGATTCCAGATTATTGTTGAAGATTGATTTTAAATTTATTTTTGACTTGGTCTTTGATTGTTACTTTCTTGTTCCTTACTTTTTGGGGATATGGGCAGTAGTAAAGATAGACTAGTAAAGATAAGGATTATCTATTAGTAGTGAAGTAAATATGAGATTTTTTATCTATTAAAAGATCAAAGTTGTTATTAGTTCATATTTATTCTTATTATAAAAGCCTATATAAAGGCATCAGTTTCAGAACAAAAAGCAGTGCATTATTCGGCATTTGCGTGAGTCTTATTCACTTTATTTCTTGTGTGCTCTATATATCTTCAGCTTATTTGGTATCATAACACGTGTATTTTTATTTAGGCTCAATTTGGAGAGCTAAAACTAGAGAGAAAGAGTGAAACACCATGACCTCAAATGAAAACTCTTTAATATTGCCTAACTATCCATTCCTATCTTCAAAGGAGAGAACTATGAGTTCTGGAGCATAAAAATGAAGACTCTATTTTAAGTCTCAAGACCTCTGGGACTTAGTAGAGAACGGGTTCACTAATCCAAATGATGAGAATCGATTGAAGGAGAATCAAAAGAAAGAATCCAAGGCACTATTCTTCATTCAAAAGTAGTGAATGATACCATTTTTTTTCAAGAATTGCAACAGCTATCACTACAAGGCATGCGTGGACGACATTGGAAATTAAAATTTAGGGTCATCTAAAGTAATTGTTATAAAGCTCCAAACTCTTCGGCATGAGTTTGAAACCTTGTCCATAAAAAGAAATGAATCAGTGCAGGATTTCTTATCTAGATTGGTGACTATCATAAATCAACTTAGAGCATATGGAAACCAAATAACTGATCAAACTGTTGTTTCAAAAGTTCTGCGGAGTCTAACTCCCAAATTTGATCACGTTGTAGCTACAATTGAAGAGTCCAAATATTTATCAAATTTCTCATTAGATGAATTGATGGGATCTTTGCAATCTCACAAGGCAAGGATCAATCAAATATCTGAAAAGCATGAAGAGAAGGCATTTCAGGCAAAAGGGAATCATCCAACTTAAAAGAATTTGGTAAGGCAACAGGAAAAGGCTGTGGTATTGGCTCAGCTCATGGAAGAGGTCGTCACAGAGGTAGAGGTAGAGGTAGAGCTTCTGAATAGTGATCAAAAGGGCAAAAAAAATAGCATTCAATGTTATAATTGTAAAAAGTACGAGCATATGAAAGGAGATTATTGGTTTAAGGAGAAGCAAGTGAACTTTACAAAAAAAAGTTGGTAAAGAAAGTAAGTTATTTATAGCCCATTATATTACTAATGAAGTTCAAAGTGATGTGTGGTTCAAAGACAGTAGTTGTTCCAACCACATGAATAGCATAAAATCAATATTTAGAGAGCTTGATGA
The DNA here is from genome assembly GCA_025594535.1 of Erythroxylum domingense. NCBI lineage: Eukaryota > Viridiplantae > Streptophyta > Magnoliopsida > Malpighiales > Erythroxylaceae > Erythroxylum > Erythroxylum domingense. The sequence goes on along the minus strand of JANQBM010754214.1, from coordinate 11,189 downwards.
AACTTAGAAGATGAATTTCAAGCTTGGAGATGATAAAGATATTCAGGTTGAAGGAAAAGGCATTGTTTCTATTACAACTAGCCAAGATAACACTAAACTTCTAGACAATGTTCAATTTGTTCCTAGCTTAGTACATAATTTGTTAAGTGTAGTACAATTGATAACTAGTGGATATTCAATCCTCTTTGATGATGAAGCATGTGTGATTAAAGATAAAAGGTCAGGTCAAATTATGGCTAGAAATCATATTACTAGAAATAGGATGTTTCCACTTAATGTTTCAATCCTGAATAATTATACCTTGCTTACTGGAGCATCAAATGACTCAAAATTATGGCACTTGAGGTATGGGCATCTTTATGTCAAAGGTGTAACCTTGTTGAAGCATAAAGGTCTAGTTTTTAGACTTTCAAAAATTAAGTTCCTTGATTTTTGTGAGAGTTACATTTATGGGAAATAAACTGAAAATTCATTTCCAATTGGAAAGACTACGAGAGCTTCATCTTGTCTTAAATTGATTCAAGATAACTTATGTGGGCCTATAAACACTAACTCATTTGGAAAAATTCTTTACTTTTTATTTTTACTAATGATTTTAGTCACATGAGCTAGGTTTATTTGTTGAAATTCAAATCAGAAGCATTTGAGAATTTCAAGAAATTCAAGATTTTAATAGAGAAGCAAAGTGAGTCTTACATAAAATCTCTTTATACAGACAAAGGTGGTGAATTCTTTTCAAAAGAATTTACTCAATTCTGTGAAGAATATGGAATTAACAAAGAATTAACAACACCCTATACACCAAAGCAAAATGGGGTAGCATAATGGAAGAACCGTACTGTTGTAAAGATGGCAAGAAGTTTATTGAAAGGTAAGGAATTTCTAAATCAGTTTTGGGCAGAAGCGGTTTCTACCTCAATGTATTTGTTGAACATTTCTCCTACAAAATTTGTCCAGAATCAAATTCCCTATAAAGCTTGGAAAATCTTTGGTAAGTCACTTGAAAGTTTTTTGTTGTATTGCTTATGCTTTGTTAAATGCACAAACTCATAAAGAATTAGATGAAAAAGTTAAGAAATGCATTTTTGTTAGTTATTGTACTGATTCTAAAGATTCTAAGCTATATAAACCTTTTAATGCAAGATGAGTGTTAGCAAAACTATAACTTTTAATGAAGGAGCAAGGTGGAATTGGAGTGAAAGCAGTAGTAAAGATCAAGCTAAAGTTGTAGTTCCACTTCAAACAACTTAAAGTTGTCCCTTCTAGCTAATTATAAGTAGAGACAACCCACCATGTTCAAATTGCACACCAACTTCACCGGTTTCAACCACTACCAATAGTAACAACAGCCCCTCACCATCATTAGCTAAGTCTTCTAATGAAACGCCTCTAAGGAAATTCAAAGCTTTAACAGAGATCTATGAATATGATGCATTTGCTTTACTTGTATCAGATCCTACAATATATGAAGAACCAACAAGAGGGAGGAGCGGCAAAATGCAATGAAGGACGAACTCATGGCTATAAAAAGAAACAAAACTTGGGAGCTGACTAATTTACTAGGAAGAGAAAATTTATTGGTGTAAAATGGATATTTAAAACAAAGTACAATGCAAATGAGAGTATACAGAAGCACTAAGCTTGTGTTGTAGCTAAGGGATATACACAATAGCAAGGTGTTGACTTTGCAGTTGCATGGTTTGAAACGATAAGAACTTTTCTAGCCTTGGCAGCTCAATTGAAGTGGCATGTTTATCAGTTTGATGTGAAATCAACATTCTTAAATTGTGAGTTAGAAGAGGATGTGTATGTTACTCAACCTGAAGATTTTGTAGTAAGAGGTAAAGAAGAAAAAGTTTTCAAACTGAATAAGGCACTCTATGGGATAAAGCAAGCTCCTAAGGTATGGTATAACAAGATTGAAGTGAAATGGGTTTGTTTGAAGTGAAAATTAGCCCACTCTTACTTAAAGAAGATAGGCAATAATGATCTTCTTTTATATCTTTATGTTGATATATATATATATAGGTTATAATCACTCTCTTGTAGCTGACTTTAAATATAATATGATAAGTAAATTTGAAATGTCAGATTTATGTTTAGTTGCACTATTTTCTTGGCCTTAAAGTAATGCAAGAAGATGAAGAAGGAATATTTGTTTCTCAAATGAAATATGCAACAGACTTGTTAAAAAAGGGTCATATGCCTCATTGTAATCTAGTAGTTACTCTCATAAATGCAAATGAAAAGTTCTAACTTAAAGACGGTATTAAAAAAGCATATGTAAAGAGATTTAGAGGTTTGGTTGGATTATTTAACTCATACTCGACTAGATATTTCATTTTCTGTAAGTGTTGTTTTAAGGTTTATGAGTTGCCTATGACAACATCACTTTGGAGCAGCAAAATGTATTTTGCCTTATGTTGCTAGAACCTTAAATTATGGGATCCTGTATAGTGAAGTTTTAGATTTCAAATTGCTTAGCTTTACTGATAGTGATTGGGCTGGCTCTTTCGATGACCAAAAAAAAAAAATTAAAGAAAGTTTTCACTTTTGGCTCAGGTGCAATTACATGTTATTCAAAAAAACAAACAATCACAGCATTATCATGCTCAAAGGCAGAATATATAATTGTGACCTTGTTGGACCCTGTTTTCAGAGCCCAACTATCTGGAATATCAAAAGACGTGAACGTATTATCCTGTAAGGTTATTTCTATAGGATCTCTCTAGACAAAACTAGTTCCGACAGAGGAATCTTTAATTTACTTCTTTTGAACAATTGTAGCTCCATGTCTCTAGTTTATTTTGAAGCAATAATTGTCTCATTTGGAGCTCTACCAATCAAGATATGATTAAAATACCGAAGTATGTTCAGTAAAACAATCAATTCATGCTCTTTTAGTCTCCTTCAATCTTTTTGGAATCAACTCCAATGGATACCAAAATTTTATGGAGAAATAGAGAACTAAGTTAGGAATCTCTTAATCCAATACTCACTTCATTTGGTGATCGGATGATGGAATTATGGCCAAACGAGTCAAACCTAGTTATGTCCTCAATCATATTGTACCTATCTTGGGACAATTGACATAACTTTCACTAGAGAGATCAGATTAAGGTCGTCTTAGGACAATTTTGAAGAGGACTTCTAGATATACAACTTTTGTGAAGACTCCGAAAAGAAATTTTGCTATTTGGAGGGTCACAACATGGGTTCCCCGCAATAAACTAAATGTTTGGCCGCGACAAAATCAGGAAATATTTCCCAGGACCTCTCGGGAAAAGTTCACCGTGGCAAAATAAATGTTTTCCCTTGGCGAAACTGGGAAATATTTCCAGGGACCTCTCAGGAAAATTTCGCCATGGCCAACCTACAACTTAGCCACAGCGAAGTCACGAGATGGAGACGAAAACGCCTTTCAGGAAAAGTTTGCTGCGGTGAAACCTTCTAACCTGCAACTCTAACTCAACATTTCAACACTAAAAATACACATACACTTCATATCAATTCAGCTACTAAGTACTTTTGTTAAATTCTTAAATCTCCCCTTAAATAACTAATCCCATATTACCCTTCCAATCTCTAACATGTTACTCTAAACCAACCAAAAATTTATAATCATATACTCATTCCTCTTTCACAACCATCATCATACACAACAACAAATCCTCAAATTCTCATTCTCATTGCTAAACAAGTAAATATTTAATTAAGCTTTAGTTACATATCAACATACACATCACAAACTTAAAACAAAATACCAGAGATGCTTATGTTTGATATACCTATAAAGCTATCCAAAAATGTTCACTAACTTAGTACAAAAGTCTCTAACTATCTTGGAGTTTCCGATGCCTTGCAAGGATTTGCTAACCTTCTTGTTCTGCACCTGAGAAGTGAAAACATAATTCAAACACTTGACCATAATTCAAGCATATGTATAGGTATACCAATTCAAAAATTCTTAATCCTTCTAGCAATTCAAGTATTAATCAAATTAGCTCAAAATTCATAACACATAACATAAACTTTAGCCATTTAACACCACACTCAAATGCTTCATATTTAACAATTAAAAAATGTAATGCACAAATAAATGGCTCGAGAGTTCCGTGGGACGAAATAGAGAAATTGAAGTTTACTCTGTGAACAAAACGAGTCTGATTTTTCAGGATCTTGTGGCTTAAAACGAGCAGCTAGGAGAAGGTTATAGGTCAACGTGCATGTGACTAACGAAACGGGTTCCTCTCTTACCCAATCACAAGCAAATTTCATGCTCAATTCAATCAAACACAAATTCCTCATTTCATGATTCTTTTACTCTTCTTCTTTCCCTTTTTATACTAACACCATAACTTTTTCAAGGAATAACATAATCATAATTCATTATGCATTTTCAAATATTCACAACGATTTCAATTTCAAGAATTCCAATGCAAGCAAATCCATACACACACATAAGCAAGAATTTGCACAATTGCACAATAATTATAAATACATTACCTACCTAATTCGTTTGTAAAATCTAACTCAATTGTGCCTTCCCTCTTGCTCTTAAATAGGGTTTTCTTGGTTTCCTAAAACAAACCAATTTCTCATTCAACTCACATTTAAATAGAAATTCATAAAGCTTCAATAATCTAAAGTAAATAATCAAGCCTAAACTTAACTTACCCATAATATATCTAGGATAGAAAACTAAAACCTAGTTTAAAAATTCATGAAATATCATCTGGGTTTCTCTTCTCCTCTTCTTTCTTCCAACATTAACCCATTTCGCTCTCTAATCTTTTTTATGTTTCTACCCAACCAAGAAGAAGAGATGAAACTTACCTTAACAAGCTTGATTTCTCTTCTTCCCTCTTCTTTCTCCTTCTCCACGAATTTTCTTCTTCTTTCTTTCTTTTCTCTTCTCTTCTTCCAATTCAAGACTACATTTTGTCTTTGTTTTTCCCATTTTACCCTTCACTTGTCTTGTTCTTCCAATTTTACCCCTCTTTTGTCTCTTTATCCATTTACTCCTTAAGTTAATGTAATTCTAACATTCCCTAATTAATAACCCTATTCATGCTTACTAAATTTAATGACCCAATTTTAAGATAATAACTAAACAACAAATTGTAATTAAAATAAAAAAAATTTAAAATTTTAAAAAATAAATTGATAATAATTATAAAAAATTTTGGGGTCTAACAATTCTCCCTCTTTAAAAGAATTTTGTCCTCGAAATTCTTACCTGAGTCTACGAAGAGATGTGGTTACTTCTCCTTCATTGCTTCCAAAAGCTCCCATGTTGCCTCTTCCGTTGAATGGTTCTTCCATAAAATATTAACCAGTTTCACAACCTTGTTTCTCAAAATCTTTTCCTTTGAATGTAAGATCTCCACTTGTTGCTCTTCGTACGTCAAATTCTCCCTTAATTAGACCTCTGTTAGTTGAACTATGTATGAAGGGTCGGATCGGTACTTACTCAACATCGATACATGGAAGACATTATGAATTTTAGATAATTCCGGTGGCAAGGCTAACTTATAGGATAAATGCCCAATCTTCTCAATGATCTCATAAGGTCCTATCTATCTCGGACTACGCTTGCCCTTCTTACCAAACCTTAAATCCCCTTTCCATGGAGAAGCTCTAAGAAACACTTTGTCTCCAACTTCGAAGTCCATCTCCCTTTTATGTGCATCCGTATAACTTTTCATCCTATCTTGAGTTGCTTTAAGTCTCTCCTTCACCAATTTAATCTTATCAACTGTGACTTGCACCAGTTCAGGCCCTAAAAGCCTCCTTTCACCTTCCTCATCCCAACAAATAGGAGTTCTACACTTCCTACCGTACAAAGCTTCATAAAGTTCCATTTGGATTCCCGAGTGATAGGAATTATTATAGGCAAATTCAATTAACGACAGATGATCATCCTATGAGCCTTTGAAATCCATAATACAAGCTCTTAACATTGCCTCCAAAGTCCGGATTGTTCTCTCCGATTGTTCATCAGTCTGTGGATGGAAAGCTGTACTAAAGTGAAATTTAGTTCCCAAAGCCTCCTGTAAACTTTCCTAAAATTTGGAGGTGAACGTGGGATCTCTATCTGAGATTATGGTGTAGTACTATTTGTAGTAGTGGTCCTTATATATCGTATTAACAATCGAAAGATGGTCGAAAGAAAAAATCTCTATTTGATAGGGTCTTGTTATAGATATGATACACATACAACTAAACATCTTTGAGCAAAATAAGAAAGGAATCCCTATTGGAAATTGTAATAAATTGTTAATTGTAATAATTACCAATAGAACTCGGAATCCCATGAAGCCTGATTATCTCATCTATATATTTCTTAGCCAAAGCATTCAAAGAATCCGTCTGTTTAATTGGTAATAAATGTGTTGACTTAGTTAGCCTATCAACAATCACCCATATTGCATTATGCTTCCTGCTAGTTCTTGGCAATCCCATCAAGATATACATCGTAATCTTCCCTAATTTTCATTCAGGAATCGACAAAGGTTTAAGCTTACCGATAGGTGCTTGATGTTCTACTTTAACTTGTTGACACACTAAGCATCTTTTAACATACCTTGCAACATCTTTCTTCATTCGTTTCTACCAGAAATGTTCCTTCAAATCTCTATACATTCTCGTACTTCCTGGGTGCATTGCGTAAGGCACATTGTGTGCCTCATTAAGAATTTCATCTTTCAGCTCTTGCATATTAGGAATACATAGTCTGTTCCTTACCACCATCAATCCATCTTCCCTTACCTCTATTTCAGAAGGTTTACCATTTTTAATCTCTTCTCTGAGCCTGCTCAAGAACTCATCATGTTCCTGCAATTCCTTAATCTTTTCATTCAATACTGGCCTTACTCTAAAGTTTGCCAATATGCAACCAGATTCAGCTTGTGTCAATGTCACCCTGAGTTTAGCTAATTCCTTTAACAAAGGAAGATACACTGTCTCCACATATGTCATAGTTGATTTTCTACTCAGTGCATCTGCTATTACATTAGCTTTCCCTGGATGATATTCTATTATCAAGTCATAATCCTTTAGTAGCTCTAACCATCTTCTCTATCTCAGATTCAACTCTTTCTAGCTCATCAAATAATTAAGACTCTTGTAGTCTGTAAACACCCTAGTGGTGACTCTATATAAATAATGTCTTCATATTTTCAATGCAAAGATTATAGCAGCTAACTCCAAGTCGTGCGTAGGATAATTCATCTCGTAAGGTTTCAATTGCTTAGAAACATAAGCAATCACCTTATCTCCTTCCATCAACACACAGCCCAATCCTTTCCTTGAGGCATCACTATACACTATGTATCCATCATTACCCAAAGGCAAAGTTAAAATTGGTGCACTCGTCAATCTGTGCTTAAGCTTCTCAAAGATTTTCTAACATTCATCTGTCTACACAAACTTTTGATTCTTCCTTGTCAATTTGGAAAGTGGAGCTGCTATTATAGAAAATCCCTCCACAAACCTTTGGTAATACCCATCCAAGCCCAAGAAACTTATCACTTTTGCTACATTTTTAGGTGCTTCCCATTTCACAACCGCTTCTATCTTCCTCGAGTCCACATGTACTCCTTGCTCCGAAATCACGTGTCCAAGAAATGCCACCTTCTTTATCCAAAATTCACATTTGTCAAATTTGGCATATAACTTTTCATTCCTCAATGTCTTCAAAGCAATCCTCAAATGTTCCTCATGTTCATTGTCACTCTTAGAAAAAACCAATATATCATCAATTAAGACAATGATAAATCAGTCTAAGAAGGACTTAAAGACTCGATTCATCAAATCCATGAAAGCTACAGGTACATTCATTAACCCAAAATGCATGATTAAGAACTCAAAGTGGCCATACTGTGTTCTAAAAGCACTCTTTAATACATCGGACTCCTTTATCTGCAATTGGTGGTAGCCTGATCTCAAATCTATCTTAGAAAAGACCCTTGCCCCTTGTAACTGATCAAACAAATCATCTATGCGTGGAAGCGAATATCTACTTTTGATAGTGACATAATTGAGCTTCCGGTAGTCCACACACATTCTTAACGATCCATCTTTCTTCTTTACAAAAAGGACTAGAGCTCCCCAAGGCGAAGAGCTAGGCCTAATATACCCCTTCTCCAATAACTCTTCCAATTGCTCCTTAAGCTCCTTCAATTTTTTCGGAGCCATTCTAAAAGGCGGAATCGATATTGTTATAGTACCCGGAAGAAGCTCAATAGGAAACTCAATTTTCCTAGGGGTGGTAGTCCTGGTAATTCCTCAGAAAAGACATCCGGGAATTTCATGACCACAGGAATATCTTCTAACTTTCCTCCATCCGCCTTCGTGTCTACCACATAGGCCAAAAATGCTTCGCACCCTTTCCTTATCATCTTCTTTGTTATCAGAGCCAAAGCAATTCTTGGCGGGCTTGCTTTCCTGTCCCCCGTAAACATTGCCTTTCTACCTTCTTCCAATTTGAACTTCACTGCCTTCTGTTTACAATCCAGATGGGCGTTATACTTTTCTAACGTATCCATGCCCAGTATCACATCTAATCCCCCCATCTTTAATGGCATTAGATCCATCACTAAGTGTTCTCCACCAATACTTACTTCACAATCTCTATAGACTTGACTAATACTAATATACTGGCTGATTGGAGTACTAGCCATCAAAGGAGTATCCAATGGGCTCCGTTCTCTACCATGCACAGTTCTACTTGATGAAATAAATGATTAGGTAAAACTCGAATCAATTAAAACAACATCATTATCATCAAATAACGTAACTGTACCAGTCACAACTTCTGGAGTTGTTTTTGCGTCCTCCTGTGTCATTGCAAACACCCTAGCTGGCGCTTACCCCTTGGTCTTCCTAAAGGATTCACTTTCTTGGCTACATCAAAACTTTCCACTTCCATTGTAGTCTTGTGTCCCACAGTTTCATTCCCTTCTGAAGCTTGCGTTTGATTTTTCTCCTGTCTTGCATACTAAGGGCACTCTTTAACCATGTGTCCTTTTTCCCCATAGTTGAAGCAAGTTCTGTCAATCAGTAGCACTCCCCTCTATGGAGTTTCCCACAATGATCACATTTGGGGACGGACAACTTATCTCCCCCTCCCCTTCTGCTACCTCTAGTCATTGAGCCCTGTTGAGAAATAGTTCTCAACTATCTAGATCTACTTGCACTGCTGCTCCTCTCTTCAGACTACCTAGGGAAAGTCTTGGCACTCCTTTCTGACAAAAGAGTACCACCTCCCCTCTTAAGCTGTTCTCTTCCCTTCCTTTTTTTATTCACTGCACTCTTGATGTTCTCCACACTCTTGACCCTCAGCGCTGCTTCAATCAGCTACTAGAAATCACAAAAGTTCTACGTCACTACCTTTTCTCTAATAGCCAGGTGCAATCTCGATTCAAACTTACGGCACTTAGCCACCTCACTCACCATCATCTCAGCTGCATATCTGGACCAGCTGCGTAAACCGGCGCTCATACTCGCTCAATGTCATCTCTCTTTGTGTAAGACTTAGAAATTCCCTCTATTTTTGTTGGATGTATACTTCAGACAAATGCTTTTTCTTATACACTGCTAGGAAGTCCTTCCATGTCAATACTAGCGGTTTCATCTGACTCCCTAGCACATTCTCCCACTAATGCAGCAAGCTTGCAACATACATAACTTTCTCATCATCCTCTCAATCCATCTGATCTAGTATCCTTTTGGCTTTCTCAACTAAGTCTCAACTTCTTCTAGATCCGTTGTTCCATAGAAATCCATTGCTCCATACTTCCTTATCTTGTCAAACTATTTCCCCTTCTTAATTGGGGTCAGAACAAAAGTTTGTGGCATTTGGCCCATCGTTTGGACAAATACCTGAGCAAATGCCTGAAACATCCTCGGATCCAATGACGTAGGCACTTGCTCTTATGGATGAGGAGACTCCTGCGTCTGTGATCAAACGGGCTCACTGCCTTGCTCTACAGAAGCCTCAGCATTTCCTGGGGCTACAAACTCATCAGTTCTCTCCTCTCTTGGCGAAGAGTCAGGTGCAATTGATCCTTGCAAAACTCCTCGTGTCCTTCTACGAGGTGGCATCTTACTCCTTCAAAATAAACACTAACGATTAGCTTAGGTTTCATTTTAACCTTATTTTTCTATATGTATGCATGATATGCATGTCACTTAATGCAATCAATCAATTTAACAAAGCAAACAATTAATCACATCATACTAAATTATACAACTATGCATCCTAAGCCTAGGAAAAACCTAAGCTCTAATACCACAAGATGTTGGACCCCGTTTCTAGAGCCCAACTATTCGGAATATCAAAACACGTGAACGTATTATCCTGCAAGGTTATTTCTATGGGATCTCTCTAGCCAAAACTAGTTCTGGCAGTAGAATCTCTAATTTACTTCTTCTGAACAATTGTAGCTCTATGTCTCTAATTTATTTTGAAATAATAATCGTCTCATTAGATCTCTACTAATCAAGATATGATTAAAATACCAAAGTGTGTTCAGTAAAACAATCAATTCATGCTCTTTTAATCGTTTCCCACTTTCTCTCCTTCAATATTTTTGGAATCAACTCCAATGGATACCAAAATTTTATGGAGAGATAGAGAAATAAGCTAGGAATCTCTTAATCCAATACTCACTTCATTTAGTGATCGGATGATGGAGTTATGTCCAAACGGGTTCTCCGCGGCAAACTAAATGTTTTGTCACGGTGAAATTAGGAAATATTTCCCAGGACCTCTCGGGAAAAGTTCACCATGGCAATTTAAATGTTTCACCACGGTGAAACCTAGAAATATTTCCAGGGACCTCTCGAGAAGGCGAAGTCACGAGATGGAGATGAAAAAGCCTTTTGAGAAAAGTTTGTCGCGGCCGAAGCTGACTTTGCCGCGGTGAAACCTTCTAACTTGCAACTCTAACTCAACATTTCAACACTAAAAATACACATACATTTCATATCAATTCAACTACTAAGTACTTTTGTTACATTCTTAAATCTCCCCTAAAATAATTAATCCCACATAACCCTTCCAATCTCTAACATGTTATTCTAAACCAAACAACAATTTACAATCATATACTCATTCCTCTTTCACAACCATCATCATACACAATAGCAAATCCTCAAATTCTCATTCTCATTGCTAAACAAGT
>JANQBM010754107.1:0-14627 GCA_025594535.1 Erythroxylum domingense | reverse complement strand
AATTAATAATAATATTTTAATTAAATATAATGTAATTAATTAAGTAATAATAATAATTTAATTAATTATATTGCAATTATTTCATTGTAATTAAAAATTACAAATACACATAAAATAAATATTGATACAATTATAAAATAATCAATGAATTATATATTTCCAATCATATTATACTGTAGGGGCATTTTCGTCGTTGATACTATTTTTATGCTCTTTCCACTGTAACCAAACATATTTCTGTCCTCAAAACAGAGACAGTTTTTTTCTGTTTTGTCCATCACAACCAAACACCTCACTGTCTCCAATTTTTGTTATGTTCCGTCTCCAAATTTTTATTCCGTTCTGTCTCTACATATTACAGACAGTAACCAAACGTAGCGTTACTTCATAGAATACTAGAACACAAATCACCTGAGAGTATTTATATTCGTTGACAACTTGCTGGTGGGTGATGCAACCCCTATCATTCGTTGACAAGTTGTGCGTGGGTGATACAACCCCTGGCATTTTGAAGCTATAGCATGTCACTTCAATTTCATCTCATTACCAATCATGTTGTCATTTCTTACCAGCGATATCCACTACAAAAAACAAATTTCAGTCCTTTAATTCATAAAATATAGAACACAAATCACTTGAGACTTTTTATATTCGTTGACAAGTTATGCGTGGGTGATGCAACCATGTCATTTCGAAGCTATAGCATGTCACTTAAACTTCAACTCATTACCAATTATGTTGTCATTTCTTACCAGCAATATCCACTACAGTTTTTAGGGATTTGATGTATTGATAATAAGATATGAGATTTACCAATAGGTCAAATTTTCACAAGTGTCAGAAGGAATTATATATTTGCCTTTCAATATGAAATTAATCATATCAACTCCTTCAAAAAAGATTTATGCAAGTGCACGAACATAGGAGTGATGAGAACGCCTTAAACTACAAGAACTAAACTAATCTACTAAATTCCCAGCAACGACACTAAAAACTTATTGAGACAAGTTTTAATCTGTTTAAAACCATTAATATACTATAAGTGCACAGGTCGTGGGTGTAGTGTATGAGATATTGATCCTTTGAGAAGTTGTCGAACTAATATAATTCTAAGTTATTTTAGACCTAAAGAATTATTATAATGAAATAAAAACTGTACAGAAAAGTAAACATGTGAAGTTGATTGATTGGAATTAAAATGTAAAATTAACACACAAAGACCAAATTGAGCACCACTAAATTAATAATAGAAATCACATAAGGAAGATTAGCCGATTACGAGAAGGGAGATTTATCCTATCATTAAATGCTAATATGATTACTTTTGAGTTAATACGATGTCGGTACTAGACTTTTGAAGGGTAGATTACTTTCTCTCGAGTTATAATCATTAAAACCTAAATCATAACCCCTAATTGAATTATTGAATTTGCAATCTCTTAATTAACAAAAAACCCATAAATTCAATAAGATGTTAAGACCTCTAATAGACTATCGAGTCCTCATAAGAGATCTCTCTTCGTCTAAATTCCTAATTTGATTATTTGCGTGATCTATTAAATTGTTTAACTCTTATCACCTTCTTTGATATTTGATCTGAAACACTAGCAAACATATCAAGTCACCTCAAATAAACAAAATTTAATCTTAATAGCATGCTCTAACCTATAAACAATCAAAACATAAATATATAACTAAATAACACAATCCTATCCTAAACATACACTAACCATTCAATTTAACAACTAAATGCATACTAAACTACCCATTAAAACATTATGCAACCCACTACTATCAGGAGTCAACTTAAATAATTTTACCACCTATCATCAATAATCAGATTGCCAAATAGAGGTTATCAATAAGATACTTGAAGCATATGTGAGATTTTTTCGGTGAGGATCCTCATAAGTAGGTGGAGTGGATCTCTTTGGAAGAATGGTGGTATAATATAACTTTCCATACTACCATTAACTTAACTAACTTTGAGATTTTGTATGAGTATCCACCTCAAATACACGTAACTTACCTAGCTGGCAGCTCAAAGGTAACACTATTTGTTTAGGACTTAAAGGTGTTTAAATTTTTTAGAGTACAGAAGGAAGAATGAGAGACTAAATAAAATTATGGAAGGCTCTCTTCTCCATTCATTTCACTACGTTATATATGTACAATGTGTTAATTATAAGTTACAACAGAATACTGACTTCTTTAACTAATTAAACTAACTCTTTATTCGCGTAAATATCTGAAATTTGTTGTTTAGTTAGCACATATACTATTCTCAGAGTCCCTTCTTCAACCTTTTCCCTTATAAAATGACAATCCATCTCAGAGTGTTTTTTCCTCTCATGTTGCACATGATTTTTAGATATTTGAAGAGCAAAATGATTACATTAGTACATAAAAAATGTTCCTCTATATTTCAACTTGAAACATTCAAGATTTTATCTAAAGGACTTCGCAACAAGTAAGAGTTATGGCTCTATATTCAGCTTCAGTAGAGCTTCGAGTCACTATCGATTGCTCTTTGGTTTTATAACTAATCATATGTCCTCCATACAACACATAAAACTAGATATAGATCTTCTAGTATCTAGACATATTCCCTAATCACTATTTAACATTCTAGTTGTGCATCTTTCTCAATGTTCAACATAATTCCTTGACCTAGTGTTCCCTTTATCTATCTGACTGTTTTCAAAGTTGCCTACCAATGTACTTTGGAAGGCTTACTTATGAACTGTGATAGAATATGCACTGACTAATTGAGGTCAGATCTTGTAAAGGTGAGGTAAAGGTGAACTTGGAGTTCTACTGTCTAGGAGCCTGTTTAAGTCAAGAAAGTGATTTTTTAAGCTTTTATACTAGATAATTAGTTTTTCCATACTTCTTCCCCTCCGCTTCATAGCCATGAGGTAATTCCATATAATCATCTTCATGTAAATCACCATTTAGGAAATCATTGTTGATGTCAAGTTGTTGCATTTCCAATCATATTGTGTAACCAAAGTTAAGAACAATCTCACAGTAGTTTACTTAACCACTGAATTAAAGGTTTTGTGATAATAAAATTTTAATTTTGAATTAAACTCTTTTACTACAAGTCTTGTTTTGAATCTTTATATTGTCCCATCCAAATTTAGCTTAGTCTTATATACCCATTTGTAGCCAACTATATACTATCTAGGCAGAAGTACTGCCCATATATCATTCTCTTCTAAAGCATATAGCTCTTTAGTCATAGCCTTCCTCTAATGTTCCATTTGTACAGCCTCATGATAATGAGTGGGTTCTTATATACAAAAAAATGTGTTTTTGGGAGAGGTTAGATGTATGAGAAAATTACAGATAGGTTGTCGAGTGGTAGATGAATAATTTTTCTTAAGGTTATGTTGATATATGTCGAGGTATTTTGGAAGTCTTGATTGTCTTATTGATCATCTGAAAGGTTATGATAGGCTAGTGGGTTAAGTTGATGATTGAATATGAGGGGACTGAGTTGGTGAAGTAGGATTATCTTATGAGGATGATGCAGGGATGAAGCGATATTACCAAGAAAAGATATTAATGCATTTTCAAGCTCATTAATATCACTGCTATGCAATTGTGATGTACTGTATAGAATGTTATAGTAAGAAGTATTAGGGAAGGAATTAAAATGATCATTGAGCTTGTTAATATAGGATGAGTAATTAGAATCAAAAGGAAATATATGTTCATAAAAAAAAAACATCTTTTGAGATAAAGAGTTCATGACTATCAAGATCATATACTTTGTACCCTTTAATGCCAACAAGATATCTAATAAAAACACATTTTCTTGCTCTAGTTTCAAACATTTATCTATGATTATAAATTATTAAAGAAAAACGAAGAGAACCAAATATCTTTATGTCTATATAGAGAGATGGTTTGTGAAAAAGTTTTTCATAAAGTGTCAGATTTTGTAAATTTTTTATAGGAATCTTATTGATTATATAACAAGATGTGAGTATGGCTTCTTCCCAAAATTTTCTACGATGTTTGGATTGAACCATAAAAGCTTTAGCAATAATAAGCAAATGTTAAATTTTCCTTTCAACCATAGTATTTTGTTAAGGAGTTTTAATGTAGGACAATTGATTTATAATTCCTCTTTTAGCAAAAAAAAAAAAGATTTCATGTCAAGTTCCTTGGCATTATCTAATCTTACTTGCTTAATTATCCTATTAAATAGAGTCCTAATCAGGTTATAAAGTCTAGGTTGGATAAATTGAACATCCGACTTGTGTCTCGTAAGATAAATCCAGATGAATCTAGTGAAATCATCCAGTAATGTAAGGAAATAGTGAAACCCACCAATTGTAACATCATAATATGGTTCCTATACATCAATATGAAGTAATTCAAAGGGGTACTAAGTGTTTTTGACATAAGAGGGAACAAGAAGTCTCCTTTTTATACCAAAGGATATATTTCACAAACTTTATTAAAGTGAGAAATTTTATCATGTTTAGATTTATATATTACACTCAATCTGTCATGAGTAACATGATCAAGCCTATAATGCCAAATTTCAAACAATGATGACTCTGAATTGGTGTTTATATTGGAAACAAACACTGAATCAAGTTTATGTATAATACTGGAGACCTCATAAATATTTTCAGATCAATTTGTGTCTTATTGGAAAAGTATAAGCCTGTATGCTCTTTAGCATAACCAATCATCATTTGGGGAAACTGGCCCTGGATTTCATAATGTTTGGAAGAAAAAACAAAGGAAAACTTGTGTGTTTTTTTAAATTTACTAATAAATGAGTGGTTAAACTTGAAAGAGGCATATATAACATTATGTTTGTGAATTAAACAAAAGAGTGATACTGAAACTAAATATGTAACTTGATCATTTTATCCATTTGACATCTGAATATATAGATTTTTAAAAGGCTTGACATTATACAAGAGTGAAGCATTGCTACATATAACAGGCTTGATATTATACAAGAGTGAAGCACTGCTACATATATAATTAGAAGCACCTATATGTAACACCCATTTATTATAAAATGATGTTGTAGTAGTCTAAAATGCATTAAATATGCTTATGGTGAATGAAAAAGGTAGGGTGAGAGTTATACTTGCAAAATTGGAATAGTGTGTGTTACCCATATCATTTGGTTAAGTATTATGTACACTAGAGTTAGAGCCTAACAATTGAGCAATTGAAACAATTTATTGTGCTTGTATCGTTCCTTATCCACTTAGAAGGCTAACAATCTTTACATTTGATTCTTTGTTAATGTCATTGGAAATGTTTCTTGGATTTGAGTAGATGCATTATATTTTTTATTCCTAAAATCACTTCCATTGAAGCTAACTGCATTAACCAATGTCTTCCCTTGTTATTATAATATGCTAGATTTGACGTCAGAAGGAAAACCAATTATTCTATAACATTTTTTATGTCCTTTATTCCTATAATGACTATATGTAATTTCTAATTTCCCTTCCTTATTATGTTCTCCAAGATATGCTAAAGCAGATGACTCAATTAAAGGTTGAGATAAAACTTTATATCAATATTCTAGACTTATCTCTCATCGCCATATTATATGCCTCTTCTAGTGTAGGAAAAGGCTTCATTAATAAGAATTATGAAGTCTGATGAAAATGTGGCTCATTTAATCGATTCAATAATTTAAAAATAGCTTCCTTCAACTGTTAATCCATATAATGTCGAAAACATTATAGATTGCAACTTCCACACAAGTAGTGAGAGTAAGGTCTATAGGACTTAAGTTCTCAAAAATCATGGTTAATTCTATATAATATGCATCAACATATTTGTTTCCTTGATTTAACAAGCATATATCATATTGTAATCTTCACATTCAATTATCATTAGTTTCACCAAAGCATTTTTTGAGTAGTTCTCATATTCTACCAGCTAAATCCATGTAAAATACTATCATAGCTAGAGATTCACTTATAGATTTTAGTTACTGGTACTAAATTGTTACATCAATTCCATTCATTGTAAATTGGATCATTGATATTTAGTTTAGAAATCATACCGTCAATGAAACTAATCTTTTTTTCTGATTGAAAGAGGTAGAATAAATGATCTACTCCACATAACATAGTTTAGTGCAGTGAGTTCTGGAAATTTAATTAGTATGTTGTGATTATCTGATGGAAGAATGAAATAAGAAGAATTTGGGTCTTTTATTGGTGATGAATTTTGTGACAAAGTTGGGCTCTGATTTGACATGAGGACTCTGAACAAGTATAACAGGCAGTGTTGGTGTATATTAAGCTATCTTGAAACCTCATAATCAAATAGCTCTAATACCATATTTGAACTTTTGCGAGTGCAAAAGGAAGAATGAGAGTTTTGAATAAATTTGTGAAAGGCTCTCTACTTCATTCATTCACTAAGTTGTATATGTACAAAGTGTTGTTATAAGTTACAATAGAATACTGAATTCTTTAACTATTTAAACCAACTCTTTTTTTTTTATGTACAACTCATCTAACTGATTTATTCCTATTTTAATTCTTTTTTCTTCTAAAAATAGATTTTCATTTTCCTTCTTACATAAGGAAAAAGAGATAGTGCTTGCGATTACTGAGTTTTATCTAAGAAGACCTCAATAAATGACGAAATAACAAGAAAATAAGAAGAGATCTAATAAAGAGTTCAACTGGCATATTGGGTGCGACTCAAACTACAACTATATAAACAACACATTACAAAAAGGATCAACCATAAAATATCTTCATTATACTATGGCCCTTATGATGTGGTTGAGAGGATCAATTAAGTAGTTTACAAGTTATCCCTACTAGCTAGCACTTTTATATACCTTACATTTCTTATAGCACAATTAAAGAGGTTCATTGTTAAACAAATCATAGTAATGACTGACCTATTAACAATTTTGATTGTAGCGAACCACACCCCTCTAGTAATTTAGGGGGATGGCTAAAAGCTATAAGAACGTGGTAACCCAACTTGATTTATAAAGAAACTTTCTAGAAGTGAATTTGATAGACATATAGTTTAAGGAGAAAGGAATTGTTGTACATGAAGGTTGACAATCTTTATAGGAAAATATTGATAATAATACTAAAATCTTATATTGTTGTCTCATTTGTTTATTATTCCCTTATACGCATATTTTAAACTAAATGATAGTATAATAAACTATATACATGTTATATTTTTATTTAGAAATCCATACATGTTTGCATTATGAAAATTGATCTTAAAAAGGTATTTGGCTATAATCGTTAAAATTTCTTTGAGAGACTCTCAATTTATCTTAATTTTATGCAATCTTTATCGATTGACTAAAGTAATATTTTTTAACCACATTTTTTTAGTAAGTTAATTAATAGAGAGTTAAAATTTTAAAGATCTTAAAAGCTAACCCTAAGTAATTTTTTCTTCTCTTATTTTGTTTACTTTGAGTATGAATGTGCTTACTCTCATGATAGTCAAAGAAATTAATAATTTTCAAATATCATAAAAGATGTGTCAAGATAAAGCTCTTTAGCCTATCTTTTTTAGACGATTTATTACTTTTCTACTTAAATAGATACCATATCTATTAATTACTTTATGAAGTCTCTGCTTTCATTTTAAGATATTTTAAGACTGTCAACTAGCAAATCTAAAAGCTCTCTTTATTTCTCAGTAGGAAATTTTCAACTAGCAAAAGAGGTAGTAGATGAAACATGATTCAAAGTCAGTAATCTACTAATGAAATAATGACCATAACTAGCCTGTGCTACTACGATCGCACTCCAACTTTGAACACGGTAGATGTGTTAGGAAATTGGAATGAGATTCGAACTTGATTGTAGGGAATAATTATGAAATTTTTTCATATTTTGATTTCTTAAGAACTAAGATCACTTTAATTCTATAAAATGATTTAACATATAAATAATAATAAAGCGTGAATCTTAATTCGTACTTTATTCCAAAGCTTAATCATATTCTTGTTATAACCCTTGAACTGTTTTTGAAACTAGCTCATCCCAATCACTGTAGCTACATAAGTGTTTGATCTCTAATAATATCCACATAATAGGTTGAGAGAACTTCGTAACTCCTACAGAGAGGGTTAAGCTAGAAGTGCTAGCTTTATTAGAGCTTAAACTTATTTAAAATAAGGTTTAGACATTTTAGTAATTTAATTGAAATTAAATTCTAATTTCAATTAAAATTTAATTAGAATTAAAAATAATTCTAATTAAATATCAATTATGCCTAAATAAGATCTAGTATCTCATACAAATCCTTATTTATTAAATATCTCATATTTAATCATAAAGTTTCTTAAACTTTACAATCAAGTTTAACTTAATTAAAATATCTTTACTCTCTTCTACCCATTCTTTATGTGAGACCTATTAGATTCTCAAATGTGTTGGCAATGATTATAAATTATAATTAGGATTAAATAAATTAAATTAAATTTCATTTTAATTTATTTTTAATTGTCCAATTAAACAATTTATAATCGTAGATTAAGATTGGCGTTTAGCAACATATTATGACCACCCGAATATTTAGGAATGTCAAAGTGATTTTGACTAATCTTTTTGTTCATGATGTTTCCGTATAATTCAATTCTTTCATCATATAATGTTCAGATTAGACTTATAGGATGAAATTAATGTTTACTCTATTCTAAGTCCAATCATATTTGTTCTTCGCCATTAGCTACTAATTTAGTTAAATACATTTGTAACCTATTTACAAAGTTTAATTTCACCTTAGCGAAGGATTTCTCGAGTCAATAATAATCGAAAACAACAGAACATTCTCCCTAATTACTTTAGGATGATGAATCCTATTTTAATCACTCAATTACTTACGTATAGTTCATGCTACATCTAATGACTATTGACTGAACTATCTATAACTAGAATAGGTAATTGGTAAGATCAAAATATAGTAATTCCTATAAAAGATAAATTTGTAGATCTCCAGTCAAAGGATCACTTATATAATCATCACAATGAGAATATCCATAGACATACACATAATGTTCCAAATGGATTTCTTATATTAGGTCAGTTCAGTGAATTTGTTCTCTAACAAGCACCCACACATTTATTTAAGCATCACTATACTTTAGTTTATGAGATTGACTATTTCCTTCATAAATAAAAACATTATGTGTGCTAGCCTTTTTACATTCTATTAATGTCTAGTCTTAATAGAACAATAACTAGGCACAATTTAGGAATGATACATAAATGTAATACAAATTTCATAATTATAATCTGATCATAATTTCATTTCCTATGTATAATTATCCCATAGAGTTTATCATATACATCCAAACATCTACAAGATAAAGAATGCCTTTATTATCTCTAAACTACAACTAATCGATTAGTATAGGGCATAAACTAACCAGATAGTGAATTCAAACTAAGACGGTGGATCATATATCTCTTATGATTAAGTTATAACTAGTTATCTCTGTAATGAATGATTTGTACACATACTAGTAATCTCACCTACATCTCCCAGTTAGCATCTTAAAAAACTAAAAAATGTCTTGTGGAATGGTAAGGCTAACGATGCTTCAAGAGTTAAAGGTAAAATGAAGTGGGATTTGTACTCCTAAACAAGAAAGAGGCATCCAGATTAAATCTGTCTTTTAGCTAGGTAGGTATGAAATATAGAAAATGAATCACTTTGAGTTCAATGGATGCTTGATGCGCTCCATATGTTTTGGAAAATAAAACCTCATAAAATATCAAACTGAAGATAACCATGTTAAGGACTCTTAAATATTCTTCTTTTAATGAAAAATAACTTTAAAATGTTAATTTGGAAAGACATAAAATTTTTCCTTTTGATTTGATAACTAGAACCCAAAGAAAATATTAAAAAAATCTTTGTTCACTAAAAACAACCGTGGAGGGCTTTATATATGAAGCATAGATGGAAATTTAATTTATGGAAACTCGAGATGTTGGAGAAGGATCGTATACGCAACAAAAACAAAATTAATTGTTGTAATCCTAAATTTACTTATTGCGTTTAATAATCAACTCATAGTAAGAACAAGCAAGTAACAAATACCTGGAATTTGTGAGGATTAACCGGTAATGAACTTCGAAAATACAAAGTCTTGATGCACTCCACACCAAGAAACACATCCTGCTTTCAACATTTGATATGGCTATGGTTAAATTTGAAGAACCCTTTCTTCAAGAATAGAAAAAAAAAAAGTTTCTCTTTTTCTCTCTTATTGATTGCGACGTAAAAATGAGAAATATGTATTATTCCTCTCTTCGCTTCGTAAGCATTTTATTAACGTTTAAAAAATTAAAAGACCATCCTCTTAACTTTGTTTCTTAAACATACAAAATAATAAATAGAGACTTGGACCTCACATCTTTATGTTTTTGTATGTTAAAAACATTAAAAGATGAGAAACCAACACATCTCTTCATATATTAAACGTTTTTTACATAACAGAGACCAACTTCTTTTTTTCTTTATAAAAGAAATAAAATAAAACTATTTTATTTTATTCATTTATTTTGCAGAAGAGAGTTTTTAATATTAATTATATTTTTTGTGCTAGCAAAAAATATAATAATATGCCATATAGATTATTTAATAAATTATCTCATGATAAATTAAATAATCATAAATAGGAAATATTAAACTCGTAAGTGTGTGACTACATAAGTTTATCACTAAGTCGATATTAATTAATCCAATTAATTACTAATCAAGGTTTGTGTCTAACAACACTCCTCAATGACTGTTATAATGTATTATTAGTAATGACCTTATAAAGACGGAACTTGGTTATGGATAATGTATTATTACCTTCCATCATTATAACGTCGGATTATCCTACGGTATGGTTTAACTGTCAAACCCTATTAGATAACCAACTATGTTACACGTTTATCACTAATGATTGGTAAATGATTTAAGAAACTCTTTTCCTCACTCATTCAATTGCCCTGGATAAGGTTATGAAACAACCATTAAGATTAATGACAATATAGAGCTCAAACTCGTCATCTGGAGTTGATGGATCCTATCTTGACTCATCACTAATTAGATAGGTGTTTAATTATATCCAATGATCATTCAACTAGCATTTTTACACACTAGGTATCTGACATTAAAACATAATAAGCGACCTATCGATTACTATGATGATCTTACGTCAAAGGAAAAATATACATTTAAATCCTTATGAGAATATCCCACTTGACAGCTCATAGGTGATATTAACCATTAGGAATTCTCAGTTTGGTCAATTCAATGACCATATCTCCATATGCATCATTTATATATGTAACTTAGTAAATGAGATCTACTAATATCCATCCAATAGATACTGTTACATACATATTGATCTAATCGGATCATTAAAGTCCTTATTTGATGATCCTACGATAAAAAACAATTTTAGATTAAACCCTAAAGACTTGACTCTCATTATTATAATCTCCATTATGATGGCAAGTTTACAAATTAATCATCGACTTATCATATTATGACAAAGGAAATAAACATAATATGATAATATAATCATTTTCCATGTTATTAAACAAAGTTAATAATCATGAAACAAAAGTGTTCAATCTATTACATAACGATTGGGTCATCGGCATAATTCCATTAGTTGGCCATTACAAAACTCCAGAATCCTCTTCAATTGTAAATTTAAAGAAAAAATAAAAAGAAAGTATTCCTTTTAATTTTTAAAAGATTATATGTATGTATAATGGTATATATAATGAACACTACTCCTAAATAAGGTAAAACATTAACTCTTAATTAATGTAAAACATTAACTCATAATTACGATAAAGTAACTCTTATTTACAATTATATTTCCAATACCCTCCTTGAAGTTGGTGCGTGCACATTTTAAATGCCTAACTTGACAAACATGTGTTGAAATTGCGATCATCTAAGAGCTTTAGTGAAAATGTTTATCAGCTGGAATTGTGACCTCACATGCGATGTAACAATGATCCTACTTGCTCTTTAACATAATGAAAATTAATCTCTATGTGTTTGGTGCATTCATGAAACACCAGGTTAGTTGTTATATGGATAGCAGACTAAATATCATAAGAAAGAGTCAGGGGTTTGTTATGAATCATACCTAAAGAAGCCAATAAAGGCTGTAACCATACCATCTTATTGGTAGCAGTAGTCATTGCCCTATACTAGGCTTCAGTTGATGATCCAAATATAGTACTTTATTTCTTTGTCTTTCATAAAACTAGTGATTAATTGAGCATCATGAAATAGCTACTAACTATGTTGTGTGAAAGAAGTCAGCTCATTTAATTTGACTTGTAGAAAGCTTAGAGTCGTAAATCACTATCAGCCTGAAGGAGAATGTCTTGACTTAGTTACCTTTTAACATAACACATGATGCATATAGCCATTTTAAAATGTTCCTTACATGGTGCTTGAGCAAACTGTGACATCACTTGGATAGCGTATAAAATCTTGGGTTAAGTGATTGTGAGATAGATAAGACAATCATTGATAGGGCAAATCATTCGCTACTAGTTCACCATCGGCTAAGCCTAAATGATGAACTTGTTCCATCGAAATATCCACCAGTTTTCTTCTAAGTAATCCAACTTAGGGTAGTACATCCAAAGCATATTTCTATTCACACAAGAATAACCCTTTGGATGAGGGGGTCGCTTTAATCCCTAAGAAATACTTCAATACCCACAAATATTTCTTATTACAGCATCTATGCAAGAACAATTTAAACGTTGATCAAGCCATTTTATTGTTCCCCATCATAATGATGTTGTCTGTATATACTAATAATCCTAAAAATACACAACCTTTCCAAAAAGTAAATGGTGAATAATCTACTTAGGATTGAGCAAAACCAATCCTTTTTAATGTTCTGATCAACCTAGAGAACCAATTAAAGAAGCTTAATGAAGCTTATGAATTGACTTGCATAGTCAATATATTTTGTTTTCAAGACCCGTCCTAAACATACGGGGAAGCGTCATGTATACTTCCTCTTCCAAATCTCTATGTATGAACATGTTGTTAACATCCATTTGATGCAACTCCAAACATCGTGCAACTACTACGGACATAAAAACATAAACGACCATGAGTTTGGCAACTGGTGCAAATGTCTCATGAAATTTGAGACCTTCATTCTGTATGAAATCCTTCACCATCAATTGTGCCTTATATCACTCAAATGTTCCGTTTGACTTGTACTTGATCTTAAATACCCACTTACATTCAATCAACTTCTTTTCGGGAGGCAAAGTCTTCAAATACCATGTTTTATTCACTTCAAGTATGAGAATTTCTTGGGCCATTGCATCATGCCAATTTTCACTTTTCACAACCTTTGTATAGCTTATAGGCTCAAATTTAGAGGTTATGGCTGCCAAAAACACCCGAAAATTATCAAACATCACATAATTTGCTAAGGCTATATTTGGTTGGGTGGTTATTAAAGGAATGGAATGGAATATGATGGAAGATGAGAGTTTCATATGCATCTCATTTCATCCTAAACAGTAAAAATGATTTACTTCCGATTTGGGTTTATGATGGAACGTAAAATGATAAATATGTACTACTTGATATACCCTTGATAATTTTTTATAATACCAATTATACCCTAATCCTAATAACAAGTGACAATATACGTATTTGTGCTGGGCGGTGTCTAGATTGGCAGTCGATTGTAGCAGAGGATGGGCATCATCGCCGGGCAACAGTGAAGGAAAGTCGTACGTTATGCTATGATTAGGAGAGCCAAGGACGTTGGGTTTTTTGATGTAGATGATAATGGGAATCCCATAGAGGAGTGTTCGAAGAGTAACAAGGAGAAAGTAACCTTGCTCAGATATTGCCAGATTACCAGGTTCTTCTTAGCTTCATATCCTGCGATACTATCATTCATTTAGGTTATTTCTTCTATTTCTTTTATGGGTTTATCCAGTTTATGGAATAATTCCCAGTAGTTTTCTTTGCATTTCCTGACAGTAAAAGTTAAAGAGCATAAATTTTTAGGGGATAATAGTTGACAACTTTTTACGCCCTCTTTCTCCCTTCTTTATGTTCCTCTAATAATTCAGAATAATTCATTTTGTTTGATCATTTCGACCAGTCACAGTGCTCTTACCTACCAATGTTTAGCTGGTAATGATGTTAATGGAACATCGTTGTAGAAGATATACACTGAAGAAAACTAATTAGTTTCTTTATAACGGGAACTTTTTTTTGCCAACTTCCTGTCAACATGTCTAACAATGTATGAATGAACGGACAATGAAATGAAATTAATGTTTGAAAAGATACTGATTGACTTACTCTTGGTTATTTCATGATATCAATTTCTTTATTCTCCTCATTTGCAATTGAACAAGACCTTTACTTTCTCAACAACCATATGCCAAGAGAAAATGGCAGTCGAGGATGAAATTGTTGGTTTATGCCCTACAGCCAATCGCTTTGGTTGTATTTTAGTGACAAATTATTTAAACGCATTATTTATCATGTACATGTTTAGATGTATATGATAAAGTCCATGGAATAATTATACATTGCAAATAAAATTATAATGAGATTATAAT
>JANQBM010753574.1:0-14635 GCA_025594535.1 Erythroxylum domingense | reverse complement strand
TCCTACTTTCACTGATTGACCTCACTTGTACCCGTTTCTAGGGTTTAACCCGTTACATGGAAACGGGATGTTACACTCACAATAAGTAGAAAGATGTGAAACGATGAAGACATACACAATAGTACACACGCCTATGTTTATAACATACACAACTGTGTGTGATGATCGTGTAACTCTTTATAACTGTGTACATCTGTGACTTTGTTGAAGCTAAACATTAACTTACACGATCATCTATGTGACCATATGCAACATAAAAAATCTATTTTTGGAATATAAAAAAGAAAAAATTGTAGGTTTAATAAAAGAGCAACTAAAACATCAAAAAGAAAAGAAAATTAAGTGCAAACAAGCTAATAAGTGTGAATTGCATTATGGTTTAGGGCTTAGTTTGATATGCAATTAATTGTTAACTTAATCGTTTAGTATGTGTTTAGGTTAGAATTGTGTTAGTTTGTTATTTAATTGTGTTTTAAGTTTTTTTAGGGGTTAGTACAAATCTTTGAGCTTAATTATTATGTTTTTTAGGTACCTTGATGTATTTGTTAGTATTTCAGGGTCAACATCGAAGAATGGAGGAGTTTCAGAGACACTCGAGCTGAAACAATGGCTTACGATCGTGACACAATAGGCCACAATCATGACAGAAGCACTTGAACCAGCTCACGATCGTGGCCCATGCGACATGATTATGATAGAAGCCCAGGATACGACCCAAAATTGTGGCCTACTTGCCACGATAGTGACAGAAAGCTCAGATGTGGCCCACGACCATAGCCTGTGTCAGGCAGACATGTAGACACTCAAACATGTCAAGTTTCGAGGGAGTTTTTGGACCTTTTGAACCCCGAAAAAATCCTAGGGTTGCCCAGAACACAAAAGATATATAAAGAATAAGACAAAAAAGGATAGGAGCTTTTGCATCAACCACTTAGAGAAAAATCTTAGAGAGAATTATTGATAGATTGAGGAAGAGAAGAAGGAAGAGAGAGTGGAGAAGAAGTCGGCATCGATGTACTTCCTGGATTTGGAATTTTTTGACATCACTGTCTCCTGTCTCCTTTTAGAATCGTATTTCCTGTTATTCTCTATTTTTATTATTATATAGAATTGGGAATCCCAGTTTGATGATAGGATTGTGAATGTTGAGATATTATACACTCACCTTTGGGTTTTTTATCTTTGATTTAATAAAATATGATTATTTTATGTTTATTGGATTTATTGTAATTGATTTCTATAATTGTATAAATCAGTAATAGACTGAGAGGGTGAATTGAATGAAAAATAATTAAATTGAGCTAACGAGAGTTAGGTGATTTAATAAGAACGAGAAATTTATCAAATCGGTAATTGTGTGAAGAGAGATCTCATATAGGTTTCCGATAGTTTATTGGACAACTTCAGATCTAATTAGGGTTTTAGATAAATTGTTAATTGAGAGATTGAAATTTTTCATAATCTGATTAGGGTTTATAATTTAGGGTTAATGGTTATAACTCAAGAGAGAATAATCAACCTTAGGATTGTCTAGGATAGGTTAACATTAAATATAGGTAAAATTTTCCCTTTTCTCAATTGATAGTTCCTTTAGGTTGATTCTTGAGTGTGTGTTGCAACTACTAATTTGTTAATATTTTCGAAATTGATTCTTGGAATTGAGTTGCATGATTGAATTAAATTCTTGCCTTAGTTTTGTTACATTTTGAATTACTGCGAATTGTTTTGGCCTTAGATTTTAGGATTAGATTATCCCTCTTAGTAGGATCGACACCGTAGGTACTATATGAACAACCCGTATGCTTGTGGATTATCAAGGTTATTAATTAGAACTTACATATATCGAAAAACCACAATCAAGATTTTGGCACCGTTATCGGGGAGGTGATTAGTTTAGTTCTATAGTTTAAAGCGTTTAGTTAGTTTTTCATTTTTTGTGCTTTTATTTTTCATTCTTTCTTCCTACTTCTGAAATCGTGCTCTTGCATGAACACAAGAGTTACGAGAAGTTTGAGTCGCACCGCTGAAGCCTTAGATTTAGACATGACTCGACTAGAATGAATCATTAGGAAAGTTCAGCGTGAAGAAAAAGAAGAAATCGCGAAATCAATAATGGTCGAGGAATTTCAACAAGATTTGGACCACGAAGCAAACCAAGGACGTCAACAATGAACCCTTATAGACTTCATGTGACCAGGGTTCAATGGGGTTAACCAAGGAGTAGCTAGGCCACCTGTACAAGCAGCATCGTTTAAAATCAAACCAGCCCTCCTAAACATGCTTCAATAGAATATGCAGTTTTATGGACTAACAAATGAATATCCCAATGCATATATAGTAAACTTCCTTGAAATCTGTGATGCTTTCAATACCATTAGATTGTTCGCTCAAGGTTACACGCTCTAATTTTCAATATTTTTAACCTTGGTAATTACCGCAAGCGCACGGGACGTTCACATAATACCTAAGGTGTCAATCCTACGAGGAAGATAACTAGTCCTAAAATCTAACAGCAGTTAAGCTGCAAAACCTAATTAAACAAATGTTGCAATAATTAAAACTAATCAAGAATCAAATATGAGAATTTAAATCACCAAAAGAACAAATAAAAGCAACTCACACAAATAACCCAAATTTCAACCTAGAAGTGACCAATTGAGAGAAAGGGGGAATTTATTCGAAATTAAAGAAAATTTATCAAATTATGAATTTTTCGATTTAATGGGCCTAGATGGTCCTAGGGTGAATTACTCTCTCTCAAGTTATAATTCCTAAGCCTAATTGATATTCCCTAATTCAAATTATGGAAATTACGATCTCTCGATCCACAATTTGTTCAAAACATAAATTAGTTCTAACGTTGTCTATTAACCTATTGGAAATCTGTGCTCAATCTCTCGTTACAAGACTCGACCAGTTTGATTCAATTCTCTACCTAATGATTTACCTAACTCTCGTTAACCTAAATCGATGATTTTTGCCGGCTCACCCTCTCAGTTTATTGCCCAGTTATGAAGAATCGAATTAAATCACAATAAATCAAAATAAAACACAATCAAAACAATCTTATTAATCTCAAGAATAAATCAACCCGAATGTGAGTTTAGACAAACATCAACACTCTATGAAAAATATTTCTAATCAATCTCTAAAATTCCATACATCAATGAAATTGAAATAACAATTAGAATATACTTTTGGAATGGATCTTAGAGGCACAACTGTAAGAAATCACTTGTTCTGGGAATTACGTCACGTCAAGCGTGTCTCCATGCCTCTCTTGCTTCGTCTCCTTCCTCGATCGATTAATTTTTAACTAGGTTTTCACTCGAATTTTTGACATAGTCTCTCTCTTTTGCAGCTCTTGGCTCTCCTTCTCTTTTGTAACATCACATTCTATTTATATCTTTGAGGCTCTAGGTCAAATTCGGGGTCGAAATGGTCCAAAAATTTATCCGAAACTTGAATTTTTCTGTCAGCCCAACGCAATGCATGATCGTGGCCCTACCTGCGACTATCATGGCTAGCACTTTTTTCTTTCTGTCACGATCGTAGCTTGAAGTGCACAATCGTGGCCTGACTTAACGCTCTCTATCACGATCGTGGCTCTTGGAGCACGATCGTAGCCTGTGCTTTTTGGTTCTTCCTCTTCTGTCATGATCGTGGCCTGTGTGCACGATCGTGGCCTGTGTTTTTGGCCCGATAACTCTTTAACTCTTCCCGTTCTTCCCTATTTATCCTGCAACACGGGCAAGCACATCAAGATACCTCAAAAATATACAATTTAATCTCAAAGATTCAAACTAACCCATAAAAACACTTAAACACAAAAACTAACCTAATTAAACTCTAAATGCATACTAAACACTTGAATTGACTTTAAAATACTTATCAAATCTAATCCTAAAACACAATACAAATTGTAACTGTCAACATCCCCACACTTAAACATTTTCTTGTCCTCAAGAAAATAAAACACATAACAAATATAAAAAACACGCAATGAAATAATGAGGCAATGGCTTCGACTTCGTGAAATAAATTTAATCTTGAACACAATCATTCAGTTATGTCAAATCATTAACATGCAAAATATGTGTCTAGAGGCTTTGAACTAAATCTATAACTTAATCGAGACCTAAATGTTAACTTATTTACCCTTTTCAATTGTATACACACATTAATAATTTTTCGGTCCCTCAGACTTCGTAACTATTCCCAAGACATTTTTCATGAAAATCCAAGCTTATTACAATTCCGGTAGGTTTTTATTTAAAAACTTACTTATTTATTTATTTATCTATTTTATTTTTTTTATTTTTTATTATTTTTTAGGACCTAGCCTTTTACTCAGAGGCAAACATTTGTGATGAATGTCGATCCGATTGCTCGACTAAGTCAATTGTTTACAGCTTGGTTGAAACATCATTATAGCCTTTTTACATGAAGGCACACATTTGTTATACGTGTCGATCCGGTTACTCAACTACATCACGTGTTCAACTGGCTACTAACTCTACTTATAACCCGAAGGTCAGCAAAATAGTGATTATTGAATTAAACCATTTTCTTTACCTTGTTGCTTTTAGCTATTCGTTTCCATGAAAGAAATACTAGTTGAGCTACTTAACGTAAAAGGCCTCAACTTATGAATGAATACGACAATCTATAGGGCTTTAAATTTCCACTAAGTCCTAATTAGGCTGTATAATTATCCAAAGGTCCCCTAATTTACTTATTTCGCAAGCTAATGATTTTCCACAACCTCATAGTCTATGTCCAAAATTAAAAACAATTCACTCAATCTAGGCCATTGACACATTCACACACTTCACATTATGCAACCTAATATTATCATACAGAATGCTAAAATTCACATACAAAAGAAAAGACACATAATCCCTCCCCACACTTGATCAACACATTGTCCTCAATATGAGAATGGAACACACGTGACACATATATAAACAAAATGTGCAAACTGAAACTTAAAATAACAAGGAATAGAATAAATTAAAGAAAAATAAACACACAAGACAAAAATAAAGCTGGAGAAAAATTTTGGGGTTAGATTTGGATCCTAAGGAGACGGAGGTGGTGATGGTATGGGAGGTGGTAGTTGAATACCCTGAGCTTCAAAATACTGATGGAGTCGGCATATTTGTCAGCTCTGGCATCTTTATGTACACATTACTTCTTTTAATGTTTTGTTGGTTTCGAATATTGCATCCAAAACTGTTGTCCAGCGTTGGTCCTCTTCTTTCGAGTCCTCACTCGTTGATGCTTCCCGTGCTTACCTAGTAGATGCGGAGCTCGAGCTTGCCTGGCCCGTCCTGGTCTGCACATATGTCTTTTCATTTATTTCCCACAGACTCATGTTGGTGGAGTGAATAATCTTTGCCCGATATAGATGATGGTGGTTAAGGAACTCAGGCAGGTGCACTGTTAACCCCCTCCAATCCACACCAAAATGCTCTGCGATGGCAAAAACCAGATACCCCATTCTAAGATGGTTGCTCCGCTTCCGCGGAACTGCAGCAAGAGCATTTAACACATGCGTGGATGTGCAAACTGGGATACTGTGGTCCATGCACCACAATATGAACAGTTCCTTAGTTAAACAATTGTTAGTCTCTGATTTATCAAAGACTAGCTGGCACATAAATTTGTGCAACAATAAATGTTCATGTGACCGGATAATGTTGTTGTGGGAATTTTTGGCGTGAAAACGCTCAATGCCAATGAGCTCGTGCCAGTATTGGGAGGGACGGAAGTCATCTTATTGTTCAACAATGGTGGATTTGGGGAATCCACATATGTAGCACATAATCTTTATTGTTAGCTCATACACTTGCCCTCTCAATCGGAACCATAATTCTTTGGTGTTCTTGGGGTCAAAGGTCAGAGATGTGAAAAATTCTAAGGTCAACTCCTCATAAACAGGGAATTGAAGCCTAATGAATTGACCCCATTGGATCCTCTCTGCTAAATTTTCTATTCACTCTCGTACCTATATCCTATCCAATGTATCGAAATCAAAATATTTAGGGACAACTATATACCTAGAGCAAAGGGAACGGAAATGAGTACCTTCCTCCTCGGAGTAGATGGGACATGAAGCTCCAAAATCTACTGCTCGGTTTCGCCTCCCCTGTCCCGCGACTTGTTGTGCTCTATAAGGCTCTCGTCCGGTGGTTTGCTTGATACGAGGCATGATTGATTTGAATTTGGGAAGTTGTCAATAGAAAAATTCTAGAGAGATGTTAGAGCGTTTGGAAGTTGAAATTCCAGAGAGATAAAGTAAAAATAAAAGTGAAGGTGAAAGTTAAGTAAGAATTAAATAAATAGGTGGTAAAAGGGGTAAAATGGTAAAGTTATCACTTAAAATTTGCGTCTTTCCTTTTTTTTTCATTGTCGCAGGCCACAATCAGGACCTGCTATGCACGATCGTGGCATGCGGCGTATCACCAAAGGACTTCCTAATTCACAGGCCACGATCGTGGCCTGGCTGGTCACAGTCGTGGCCAATGCCTATAACTTAATTCCAAGATCTTCTTCTTCCAATCCTTTCCTTCTCTCATTCAATAATTCTTCTTCACTTCTCCTAATATTCTTGCATACTCTTCCCCATGACTCCAAAATCCTATTCCTTTTTTTTCTTTTATTTATGCAATTCAAAATAAACCTAACTATGAATTTTAACTAATCTAACTAAATTCAACATGAACTAATTTTTCCATGAGTTCCCTCCCATGCAGCGCTTCTTTTAACGTCAGTAGCTCGACGCTCTTTTTTATCTCACAGTGGTTGGAATGATTGATTTGATGGTAACGTCATTTTTAATCTCAAAGTCTGAATGTTTGCTACCATATAGCGACTACCACCTTCCTTGGAATTTTCCTTATCTCGCCTTCTCCTTCTCGAGTGCTTCTTTCAAAAGAATTTTGCAGGATTCTCAATGTCTTCCCATTCTCCTCAAGGTTCGGGTTTGTTGCGAACCGCTGGAGTTGAAGGAGCTCTGTACTCTCGAACAGTCACTTTGAAGGTCAGTTGCTCCTCCCCTACTCATAGAGTTAGTTCGCCCCCATCTACTTCGATAATTGAGCGCGCAGTGGCCAATAACAGTCATCCAAAAATCATCGGAGTATCCTCATCTTCATTGATATCCAAAATATAGAAATCCATGGGAAAGATAAAATTATCGACCTTGACCAGCACATCATGTATATTCCCCATCGGTCTTAGCAAAGTTCTATCGGTTGTCTTAACTAAAAACTTTGTGGGCACTAGCTCTCGTAATCCCAATTTAAGACTAAGAGTGTAGGGCATCGCATTTATACTTGCGCCTAAGTCTGCGAATGCCCTATCTATGATAATCTTGTTGATACTGGAGGGGATGAAAAAGTCCCCTGGATCACCCTTCTTCATTATATTAGGCACAGTTTCCAGCCTTTGCTCCTCCTCTCTCTCTATGACGGATTCTTGTAATTTTAAATTGGCATGTATCCATTCCGTCACCTCCTCGATTTTTTTTGGTTTGATTTCTTGTAACATTTATGCTTCCTCCTTTCTAGCATATAATTCCATTTAGCAAAGAATTGGTGCGAAAATATCTGTCGAGTTAATTGCACCGATTTGCTAATAATCTTATTTAAAAGGTCGTCTTTAATTACTTGACTTTCTTCTATGTCCACCTTTTTTAGCTCCCTGTCTTGATTCTAACTTATAACCATGATATGCTCCTTTGGGTTCGATTCGGTGTTACTTGGAAGAGTTCCAACATTTTGAGTCGATATGCTTCCGCAAGTTGCCCCACTTGGACTTCTAAGTTATGGATAGATGAAGTGTGATTCTTTATGACTTGCTTGAATCCATTGAGCTGGTTTTGTCTCCACGTCCAAATTGTGCCCCCATGTAATTTACTTACTTCGGGTTATCATCTCTCATCAGATAGCAGTCCACCGTATCATGATCCATTTGGCCGCATAACTCACATTTCAATTACGCAGCCTTTACTAGAACTGAGGATGACGCCTTCATGTTATTAAGTTGTCTTGTCAAATTATCGATCTTAGCTTACATTTATGTCATTTGGTCGACAGCGACAACTCCCTTCTGTTCCCTAAAATTAGTAGGTTGCCTACTACGTTCACTAGCCCATAAACAGCTATTGCTAGCCATCTCCTCTATTAACTCTTCTGCTTTATCAATCGTCTTTCTTATTAATGATCCTCCCGAAGCTGCATCAATGATACCTCGAGTATGTGAGTTCACTCCTTTGTAAAATGTCTGTAGCAGGAACTCTTTGGGTAGATTGTGATGTGGGCATCTCCTCTGCAGATCCTTGTAGCGCTCCCACACTTCATAGATAGACTCCTCATCACCTTGTTGGAAGTTTGTGATCTCTTTAATAATTTTGGTGGTCTTCGTTAATGGAAAGTATTTATCTAAGAACTCACTAGTTATTCCTATATTGTAATGTTAGCGGGGCTTAGTGAATGATACCAAGCCTTCGCTCTATCCCTAAGTGTAAAAGGAAATAGTCTAATCCTCACTGCGTCTTCCGACATCTAGTGATACCGAAAGGTATCACAAATCTCAAGAAAACTCACTATATGCGCGTTTGGATCTTCATTTGCAATTCTGTAGAATTGGACGTTCTACTGAGCATGTTCAAGAGGGCTGGCTTGATTTCAAAAGAGACCACTTGAACAGGCAATCTAGCCACTCCTTGGTTCGTAGGATTGAATACTGGCCTCATAAAATCCATGAGGGTCCTCTGTTATTGCCTACCAAGGTTAACTTCTTGATCCATATTTCTTTGGAATTCTTTGTCCATTTATTTTTTTGGTTTCCTCTTCTTCTTCTTCTCACTGAGCTTTCCCAAGGGTTCTTTCTAAACGTGTTATATCTAAATCAGACGTCTCAGTTGCGCAACTCGAACACCTTGTGACTCTTGTGTTCATACAAGATTACGAATCCTAAGTGAAATGAATGAAAAAAAATAACAAACTTAACGCCTTAAATTATAGAACTAACTTGCCTTCCCCGACAACGGCCCCAAAAACTTGTTCACTCAAGGATACACGCTCTAAGTTTCAATATTTTAACCTTGGTAATTACCGCAAGTGCATGGGTCGTTCGTAAAGTACCTAAGGTGTCGATCCCACGAGGAAGATAACTAGTCCTAAAATCTAATAGCAGTTAAGTTGTAAAACCTGATTAAACAACTATTGCAGTAATTAAAACTAATCAAGAATCAAATATAAGAATTTAAATCACCAAAAGAACAAACAGAAGCAACTCACACAAATAACCCAAATTTCAACCTATAAGTGACCAATTGAGAGAAAGGGGGAATTTATTCCAAATTAAAGAAAATCTATCCAATTATGAATTTTTCGATTTAATGGGCCTAGACAGTCCTAGGGTGAATTACTCTCTCTCAAGTTATAATTCTTAACCCTAATTGATATTCCCTAATTCAAATTATGGAAATTACGATCTCTCGATCCACAATTTGTCCAAAACCTAAATTAGTTCTAATGCTATCTATTAACCTACTAGGAATCGGTGCTTGATCTCTCGTTATAAGACTCGACCAGTTTCATTCAATTCTCTACCTAACGATTTACCTAACTCTTGTTAACCTAAATCGATGATTTTTACCGACTCACCCTCTCAGTTTATTGCCCAGTTATGAAGAATCGAATTAAATCACAATAAATCAAAATAAAACACAATCGAAACAATCTTATTAATCTTAAGAATAAATCAACCCAAAGGTGAGTTTAGACAAACATCAACACTTAATGAAAAATATTTCTAATCAATCTCCAAAATTTCATATATCAATGAAATCGAAATAACAATTAGAATATACTTTCGGAATGGATCTCGGAGGTGCAATTGCAGGAAACCACCTATTTCAGGAAGTACGTCGCGTCAATCGTGTCTCCGTGCCTCTCTTCCTTCGTCTCCTTGCTCGATCAATTGATCTCTAACTAGGTTTTCACTCGGATTTTCGACAGAGTCTCTCTCTTTTGCAGCTATTGGCTCTCCTTCTCTTCTGTCACATCATATTCTATTTATATCTTTGAGGTTCTAAGTCAAAGTCGCGATCAAAACAATCTAAAAATTCGTCCTAAACTTGAATTTTTCTGTTAGCCTGATGCAGTGCATTTTTTCCTTTCTGTCACTATCGTGGCCTGAAGTGCACAATCGTGGCCTGACTTGACGCTCTCTGTCACGATCGTAGCTCTTGGTGCACGATCGTGTCCTGTGCTTTTTGGTTTTTCATCTTCTGTCACGATCGCGACCTATGTGCACGATCATGGCCTGTGCTTTATAGCTCAAAAGCTCTTTAACTCTTTCCGTTCTTCCCTATTTATCCTGCAACACTAATAAATACATCAAGGTACCTTAAAAATATACAATTTAAGCTCAAAGATTCAAACTAACCCATAAAAACACTTAAACACAAAAACTAACCTAATTAAACTCTAAATGCATACTAAATACTTAAATTGACATTAAAATACTTATCAAATCTAATCCTAAAACACAATACAAATTGTAACTATCACAGATGTCAAAAGATGCGGACAAAATTAGGCTTTTCCCATTTACCCTTAGATATAGAGCAATTTAACCCAGCCAATGTCACGACTTGGGATCAGCTAGTTTGTGCCTTCTTAGAAAAATATTTTCCCCTAACTAAGACCACTAAAATCATCAAGGAAATTACTAACTTTTAGCAAAGAGATAGGAAATCGATCTATGAAGCATAGGAAAGATAAAAAGATTTGCAACATAAATGCCCATAACATAACTTACCCAAGGAATTCTTGTTGTAAACATTCTATAATGGAGTAACCCCATATCGAGGCACAATTGACACAGCTTCAAGAGGATCACTTATGAGAAAGACGGTTGATGAAGCGAAAGAGCTAATACAGGAAATGGTGAGTAATCGCTGCCTATAGACAAACGAGCGGAGTAGACAAACTACCATCTTTTGAGAACAAAAAGGAATTGTAGCTATTAATCAAATGACGGAAATGCAAGTTAAAATTGATAACTTGACTCAACAACTCAATAACATGAAGGTTTCGTCCTCAGTTCCTATGAAAGCTGTGCAACTCAAATGTGAACTCTGTGGACAAATGGACCAAGAAACAGTGGACTGTTACTTGATAAAGGAAAGTTATCCAGAGGAAATCAATTATACAGGAGCTCAATATAGACAAGGAAGGGGCAACAATTTCTACTCTAACACTTACAACCTTGTGTAGGAGAATCACCTCAACTTCTCTTGGATGAATAATGCTGGAGGACATTTTAGACCTCAAGGACAATCAAGCTTCCAACAAGATAAACCAACCTCAATGGAATCCAAGTTGGATAGGATTTTAGATAAACTTGGAGCTTTAGATGATGCATAAAAGAAGCTGGAAAGGAAAATTCGAACAAGTAACAAAGAACCATGTCTTTTCAATCCACAATCTAGAGGTCCAAGTACACCAATTGTCAAAAGCTTTCTCTACGCGGAATTTAGGAAGTCTTCCTAGCACTTAAAGAACAAAATCAAGGGAGAAACTAAAGGTTATGACACTTCAAAGTGGAAAGAAACTTGAACCACCCATGAAGACAATAGAGGAGCCTATCCATCCTGTTAAGAAAGATCAAGAAAAGGAGAAAGAAGTGAATATGAGCGAATACCCTCCTTATGTCACAACTCCACCATATTAACCCAAAATCCCTTTTCCTCAACAATTACGAAAGAATAAGTTAGATGCACAATTTACAAAATTCATTGAAATTAAAGACGCTATAGATAAATCTCTCCTTTGTAGAGACATTGGAACACATGCTTAAATATGCAAAATTTTTAAAGGACATATTATCAAAGAAGCGTACTTGGGAAGATAATCAGACGGTAGCTTTAACTAGCACTTGTAGTTTTATAGTCACTAGCCAAAAGCCATCTAAATTGAAAGATCCAGGAAGTTTCACAATATCCTATGTGGTTAGTGAATTTGAATTTACAAAGTGTTTGTGTGATTTAGGAGCAAGCATTAATCTTATGCCTTTGTCGATATTTAAGAAGTTAAGACTAGGAAAGCTCAAGCCAACATCGATGTTAATTCAGTTAGCTGATCAATCCATTAAAAGACTATTTGGAATAGTGGAAGACGTTCTGATGCAAGTGGACAAGTTCATTATTTCTGTAGATTTTGTGGTTCATGATTTTGAAGAAGATAAGAACTATCCACTAATCCTAAGTCGACCATTTATGAATACAAGGAAAGCCATAATTGACATTCATGAAGGGAAATTAAAACTTTGAATAGGCGAGAATCAAACAGAATTCAATATGAATAAGGCCTTAAAGAATCCAATAACGAGTAGCGCATACATGAAGGTTGAAATTATGGATCAAAATGTGCAAAAACAAGTTGAGAGGTGCATCGTAGAAGTACAGTCAGTGGAAGCGGAGACAGAAAATGGATATCAGAAACTTGAATCTAAAGGAGACAATGAGATGGAGGAGTCGAATGTTTAGATGCATCAATATAAATTGGTTCGAACCGAAGCACCCATACTACCATCTACAGAAAAAACCACCAACATTAGAGCTTAAACCTTTACCTACACATCTCAGATATACCTTTCTAGGTGAAGGTCAAATGTTACCGATAATAATCTCCAATCAATTGAATAAGAAATAAGAAAGTAAGGTGGGAAAAGCTGTTAGAAAGTGAATGAAAGCCATCAGATGGCAGATTGCTAATATTCAAGGCACAATCCTAAATGTTTACATGCATCAAATAAACCTAAAGGAAGGATATAGAACGGTGAGGGAGCATCAACGAAGGTTGAATCCTAACATAAAGGAGGTGGTCAAGAAGGAGATAATCAAACTCTTAGATGCAGGAATAATTTATCCCATCTCCGATAGTGAATGGGTCAACCCAGTACAATATGTACCTAAGAAGGGTGAAATGACGATAATAGAAAGTGATAGTGGAGAAGTAATTTCAACAAGAACAATCACAGGATGGAGAGTATGCATGGATTATCGTAAACTCAACTCAGTAACTAAGAAAGAACATTTTCCTCTTCTGTTCATAGACCAGATGAAAGAAAAGGTAACTGGTCGTTCATTTTATTGCTTCCTATATGGATATTCGGGATATAATCAGATCTTCATCTACCCTGATGATAAGGAAAAAACTACATTCGCTTACCCTTATGGTAGCTTCATATACAGACAGATGCCTTTCGAACTTTGAAACGGCCCAGCTACATTTCAAAGATATATAATGTCTATTTTTGCCAATATGATAGAAGATATAATGAAGGTGTTCATAGACGATTTTTCAATTTTTGGAGATTCTTTCGAAATGTGTTTAACTAATTTGGACAGAGTTCTTCAAAGATGTGAAGAGTCACACTTGGTGCTGAATTGAGAGAAATTACATTTTATGGTACAAGAGGAAATAGTGCTAGGGCATAAAATCTCACACCAAGGATTTAAAGTCGACAGAACAAAAACATAAGTGATAGAGAAACTTCCACCGCTAAGCAATGTAAAAGGTGTACGAGGATTTTTAAGTTATACAAGATTTTACCGTTGATTCATCAAAGATTTTTTGTAAATCACAAGACCTTTGACAAACCTTTTAGTCAAGGATATGCCCTTCTTGTTTGATGAAAAGTGTATGTCTGCATTTAACAAACTAAACGAGGCATTAATATCAGCACTATTTCTATCACCACCAGACTGGACACTTCCATTCGAAATTATGTGTGATGCAAATGACCAAACCATAGGTTGCGTACTGGGCCAAAGGAAAGATAAGAGGTCGCATACGATTTACTATGCCAGTAAGACCCTTACAGGACCTTAACTGGATTACACCACTACAAAGAAGGAACTACTCGCAGTAGTGTATGAGTATGATAAGTTTTGACAATATCTTTTGGGTTCAAAGATAATTGTATTCATGAATCACGTGATTTTAAAATACCTTTTCAACAAAAAAGAAGCAAAACTAAGGCTTATTTGATAGGTGTTACTTTTACAAAAATTTGATATAGAGGTGAGAGATACAAAAGGGAGCAGAAAATGTGGTTGTAGACCACTTATCTAAATTAGAAGGAGGGGAATGCAAGCCAAGCAACAATATTAACGAAAATATCCTCGATGAAGCCCTGATGTTACTCGAGAGTTTGACTACACCATGGTTTGCCAATATCGTAAATTATATTGCCAGTGGTAAACTTCTGTCAGATTTATTTTACCAACAAAGGAAGAAATTCTTGCATGATTGTAACCGATATATATGGGATGAGTCAATTTTATATAGAGCATGCGTTGATGGGTTAATGCGACGATGTGCTCTAGAGGAAGAAATGTTAGACATTATAAAGCAATGTCATGAAGGTCAGTATGTTGGGCATTATGGAACCAACAAAACAGCAGCTCAGATACTTGAGAGTGGATTTTATTGGCCACAATTGTTTAAGGATGCTCAAACTTTCGTAGCACAATGTGATCGATGCTAGAGAATAGGTAACATCTCCAAAAGAGATGAGATGCCTTTATCCAACATTTTAGAAGTGGAAGTCT
>JANQBM010753465.1:0-14637 GCA_025594535.1 Erythroxylum domingense | reverse complement strand
TTCTGAGACCAATTCAGGATTGTTTTGGTCTGAATTGGAGTAAGTGTCCTAAATGAAAGTTGTAGAGGAATGTTAGACCTTTCCATTGATATATAATATGCAATTTTTGGATGTAAGAAGTGAAAGTTATGAATTTTTGAAGTTTGGATATGTAACTTTTAGACATTATAACTTCCTATTTTATGACTCAAAAATTCCATGCTCTGTCACTGACAGAGCATGATGACAAACAGGTATTTTTCAGATCTCTTCGTACCCAGTTTTTAGACTAAGGATACCTTTCCGATCATCATTCATCTAGGTCCATGTTCCGTTTGGATTTTAAACTTCCTTAAAGAATTATAATTGGAAATATAGTAAGTTACCTTACAATCTAAGATAAAGATGTTACATGCGAATTTGAAGTTCCAGAATTGGTAGAAAGCCACCGACTTTATGATGAGGCTAATGGTAGAACATAACACTTTTTTTTTTAATGTGTATCACCATTATTGGAGACCCAAAAAGAATGCTGCAATTGTTTTTCGACAAGTCCCCTATAATTTCAAATTCATCTAAGAGGCTCTTGTAATTTGATAATCTAATGTTTTCGTTTTGTATATTAGGATTAGATTACGGAATATAAAGGAAAAAGCATCACATTTTCAGTTACATTTTCTAGCTTCTTAAACTCATCCTTTTCCCCCTTTCTTTAGTACATATTAGAATAACATTACTTTAGATACTAGTTATAAGAATAACTATTATTGGCTATGTCTTTTATTCTTAGTTGAAAGAAGTAGAAGCCCTTTTGGAACTTTAAAGATTGGGAGGAAATTAGGTCTTATAGTAAAGTATCACATTAACTCATATATTGAATTGCTTTTTATGCATTTATTTATGAGTATTTTCGATTAATTTCTAATGTGTGCAATTAGCTTATTAGTTGAAATAATCATTTACTATATTAAAGTTTGAATATGTAAAAGTTCAATGCTTTTAATCATTTGTAGCAATTCGGAGTCTTAATTTGCTTCGACAGAAACAATTGCTTTTAAGAAAAACATTTAACTAGATGAAATATAATTGTGGATGTTGTGTCGTCTTGCTTCAGTGATCTTTCTTTTGTTAAAGCTATTGTTTAATTAAATTTTAAATCATATCTCAGGCTGTTAAGTAATAAGGATTAATTGAATTACGTGTTTTTCGATTAACTAATCCTAAGAAAAGATGGATATTTAGTATCATATTAAATATATGCTTGATAAAATAATTATTTTGTGCCAATGGTCAATCATAATTCCAAAGGATAAAATCGATCTTAAACTAATGTTTATTTTGCTGGAAACTCTTATTTTATTATTTCCTTTATTTTCTTTATTGAAAAATTGATCAATCGCTTTCTCTTTTTATTAATTATTTTCTTTTGTAACGATCGGCAAATGAGAATTTCTTGTGAAAGTGACTCCTACTTCCCTTTATTACACTTATCCAATTGTAAGAATTTAAGAATTAATTTAGGATATATATGATTTTTTTTGAAAAGCAGGATATATATGATGGTTCCACCATATTTACTTCATCTGTGCTTTTGAACAAAGCAAATTAAGAGAGGGGTTATATTTCTTTCTAATATAACTTTAAAAGTTTTCATGAAGAATTGTAAAATTCAACAAATGTTTATAACTAAGAAAATTATAAAAAGAATTTTATATCTTTTTTCTTAATAATGGTGATAAACACACTGATACTCATCTACTGAAATGTTAAATGAATACCGAAATGGAGATGTAGGTTGTGATGTTTCTACTTGTAGCAGTCAAATGTCCTATTAAAGACAGTAAAATTTATATTCTAATCCTTAACTTTTTTTTATTAAATTTAAGTTTGATTTTGTTCAAATAAGTCCTTTATGATATGAAAATCATTCTAATTCACTATTAAATAAACGGACCACTAATTCTTACGCAAATTTCTTTAAGTCTATGTGGCACCATTATTTTTGGATGAGACACCATATAATGGTACTATTACAATCAACTTGATCCCTACTCACATAAGGATAGTATGTATGTATATATATCCTTAGGCTTTAAATGGATTAGACCAATGATGTAAAAATCAGACCAGCTAATCGGCCGCTTTTAATATCGTAAACTGTAAATCTCAAAAAAAGGAGAGCGCGAGTAGATGCACAAACTAGCCAATCTCTCAGGGAACCACCCACTCACACATTACGGAAGGCATTGATTCTTCTTCTACCTTTCTCTGTGTAAAAAGCAGAGAGATGCATATGATAATGAGAGAGAATAAGGGAAGAGTAGAAAGATGAAGCTGAAGGACGAAAATAATAAAAGGAAAAAATCAAGAAACAGAGAGATGATGAAAACAATTGTCTACAATTGTTCTTGAAAGTCTTTGTTATAGGATTTGCTGATGGCAACAGGGACTAGGGATTTGACTACTGATTTTACTAGAAAATTATACTGTCAACTACTAATTAAGTTGAAAAGAATGGTTAAGAAAAATAAATAAATGAATTATGGGCACCACTTGTGTATATATATATATATATATATATATATATATATAGAAAAACGATAATGTCCAAAAATTAATACTTATGTACTCATTTAAATTATATATATAAAGCTAAGAGCTTTAGGAATATTAAATCATGAATATTAAATTACAATAAAATTATTTACTTCTTTAAAAAATTAATCTTTATATGTTTAAGATTTTAGTATTAAAAAGACATAAATATATTCATTTTTAACAATAAGAATTATTATTTATTAAAATAAACTGAATTGAACCGAAAAGTTGATTAATTCAAATTTTTTATTTTTTATTTATTATATACTAATTTTATAGCGATTTAATATCGAACCTTTAAACTTTAAACCTTTTCTTTAATCGATTCGACATCTAATCCGATTTTTAAAATATTGATGATCCGTTTAAGCATGGTCAGATAATCTAAAATAGGTGCGTTAAGTTAAGCCTAACAAGACTCGCTACTGCAAGAATCTAGTGAGATGTCTCAGTTTTGACGAAAATAATACATCCAAGGAAATCAATGCATCTGCTGCAATTCGTAAATGGTGGAAGGAATACTTGATGATTGATGGCATCGAATTGCTTGCCGTGGAAATAATTCCACTGCTAGGAATGTCAATTTAAAATAACACATCCAAGGAAATCAATGCATCTACTGCTATTCGTAAATGGTGGAATACTTGATAATTGATGGCATCGAATTGCTTGCCCTGTAAGTAATTCCATTAATAAGAATGTTAATTTTAGGCTAGCTCGGTTTAGTTCGTTTTTGATCCTGATTGATTGAGTCATTAGTCAAAATCGTTCAGCCTCATTCAACCACGACCTGGCCAGCTTCTGCCGGTCAGGCCACGGGCTGCTAAACCAGAGGGTTGGCTTGACCTGGGCGACCGTTGACATCCCTGATTACTACCTGTACACATGTTTTCAAGATTCTTTATATGTCTTAAGAAAAATATCAACTAGTAGACATATATATATATTATATAATAAATTTTTTTTGGTGATATTTATTGTGATGATTATAAAAACTATCAAAACAATAGTTCTTTTATTTTAAATTATTATTTTATTAAGCAATTTA
The DNA here is from genome assembly GCA_025594535.1 of Erythroxylum domingense. Classification (NCBI taxonomy): domain Eukaryota; kingdom Viridiplantae; phylum Streptophyta; class Magnoliopsida; order Malpighiales; family Erythroxylaceae; genus Erythroxylum; species Erythroxylum domingense. Next base: position 11,012 of record JANQBM010753465.1, on the reverse strand, counting down.
TTTAAATTACATAATGTGTTATGAATTTGTTTCTATAAAACTAATAAAAATGTAGAATCTTACTTATGAGGATTAAAAAAAGAAAAAACCTTAATTTTCAAATAAATAAATAGAGAGAAGTCGAGTAATTAATATTGAGTTAAAAATGAACTAAATTATTTAAAAATGTGTCTTATATTCAAAATTTTAAACATTTTTAAATATCCCATCACATTATTTAATAAAAAGTTAAAAATACTAAAGTTAATAAAAATAAGAATAAAATATTAAACTATATTGAGTTAAAAAAGAAACTAAATCATTAAAAAATGTGTCTTGTACTCAAAATTTTAAACATTTCAATTCAAAAGATGATAAGCCAAAATAAGACTTTTTTTGGTATCAAATCTAAGGATGATATACTCGACTTCTATATTAAACTTAGTTAATTATGAAATTTTTATAAAATTATTTAATTTTCTAATTTATAATAATAAAATGATATTATCTAAATTAAAAATTGTAGTTAACAAAGTCATCCGGTTGAGTTGAGGTGTTAGATTTCATTCCAACTCGAATTTCAAATTATTTTTTAAACTTCAAATCTCTCTTAAAATTTGAATAATTTGAACTAAAATCATTGATTTTATATTTAATTAAATATTTTTTTAAAATCTAAACATCTCAAAAAAAATTTGTGATTCTAATCAAACTCATTGAATTCAAATCCAATCGCACCATATCGAACCGACCAGTATCATAAATATCTACTTCCCTTGTAGCCCTATAAATACGACTCCACCTTAGGCTTTTGTTTCATCTCCAAAATGAAAGTATATGTCATAACACTCTGCCTTCTCTTGGCTTTCACCGTCTTCTCTCCAAGTGACTCTGCAGCAGAAGCAACACCACGCCTCCCTGTCTCTTATGTCCGTTACGCACCACCAGGCAATGTTACTCCATTTTACTTATATATAATATTATTAATGATAGAACCCAATAATTTTTATATTATTATTAACACTTATGAAAAATTAAAAATTTTAAAGAAATAAATGTTCAAACAAAATTAATTCTCATGTAAAAGTTAATATAATTTACAAAATAAAAATAAAAAATATTTATTATTATTTTAAGCATTCTCTTTGTATTATTACCAGCAAAATTTGCTTAATTTGAGGAATATATGTTTTTATGCAAATCATGAAGGTTTTGAACCACCTCCTCCGATACCACCAACTTATGGCAGTGGCAAACCAACTCCTCCATTTTCACCAACTTACAACGGTGGCGACGGCAGCGGACCGTTTCCACTAATTTACGGCGGCGGCAAACCAACTCCTCCCACAAACTAACGACGGCGGTGGCGGCAAACCAACTCCTCCTTTTCCACCAACTTACGGCGGCGGCAAACCAACTCCTCCTTTTCCACCAACTTATGGCGGCGGACCATTTCCACCAACTTACGGCGGCGGCAAACCATCTCCTCCGTTTCCACCAACTTACGGCGGTGGCAAACCAACTCCTCCGTTTCCACCAACTTACGGCGGCGACAAACCAACTCCTCCGTTCAAACCAATTCCTCCATTTCTACCAACTTACGGCGGAGACAGACCATTTCCACCAACTTACGGTGGCGGCAAACCAACTCCTCTGTTTCCACCAACTAACGGCGGCGATGGACCGTTTCCACCAACTTACAGCCACGGCCCACCAACTCCTCCATTTCCACCAACTTACGACCGTCGTGGAGGATACAATGACCCCCATAAAGAATCCTCCTCCGACAAAGAAGGCCCGTAACCAATAGAAGCGCAATTGCAGAGAAACTAAACCCTAGGGTAGTACTATTAAATAAAGCTTAATAGTTATACCTAGTTTCTCTATATGCGATGTGGCATTAAAGATTGTACTCTTACATGCGTAAAACGAAGAAGAAGAGGAGGAAGAAGAAGAAATCCGTTGTATCTATTTCTGTTTCCAAATCAATGTGTTATCTTAACGGGATTCCTGTTGTAGAATAAAATGCTTAATTAATTATATTAATCATGAATTTTCCGTCTAAAAATCATCTTAATTAATTTTCAGATAAACAAACTTACTAAGTTTAACTTGAATTTCATTAATTTAAGCTTATGTATCACTTTTTTTTTATTAGATGAGTTGGGTTAGCAATAGAATATAAAAGTGTGTATCTTTTGCCTATTTTTTAAAAAATTAATTAAAAAATGTATATTTTACTGTCCTATTAAAGACAGTAAAATGTATATTTTAATCTTTAAAATTTAAAATTAAAATTAAGTTTCATGTTGTTCAAATAAGTCCTTTATGATATGAAAATCATTCTAATTCACTATCAAATAAACGGGCCACTAATTCTTATGCAAATTTCTTTAACTTAGGTCTACGTGGCACCATTATTTTTGGATGAGACACCATATATTGTTCCTATCACAATCAACTTGATCGCTGACCCACATAAAGATATGGCTTTAGATGGACTAGACAGATAACCAATTGTCACGCTAGCAGTTCATTGCGAAAAAAAATTTAAAGTTCAAGTTACCAAAACTGTGAAAGAAGGTAGTAATTTTATGTATTTGAAAGTTAACTAAGATGATATTTATAACAAAAAGGATTATTTAAACACTATATAAATTGGGGTCAATTTAAAATTTTTGTAAAAATTTTAAGGAGTAAAATGTACCCTATCTCTGTTAAAGTTTCGTGTTAACTTAAATTGACAAAAAAAACCCAAAAAATTTGAAATCATCCAAGCATCTATTCTCTATCCATGTTGCTGTGTATTGACTCCTTGATAAGGATCTGGGGCTATTAAATATGGTCTATAATAATCTAGATTAGGTGTGTTCAGTTAAATCTAACAAGACTAGCTATTGCAAGAATCTGGATAGATGTCTCAGATTTGACGAAAGTAATGCATCCAAGGAAATCAATGCACTTACTGCTATTACCGTAGGACATATTTGTCCTTAAACGACATTTTTGTCCTTTTATTATTAAATGTACAGCTATTAATTGTAATTTTGCCTTTTCAACAAATTAAACGTTAAGTTAAGTAATTTGATCTAGATAAGGGCAATAAAGTGACCTAAAAATGATCTAAATTAATAGGTCGAAGTTCGAGTAGAAAATAGATCTCTATTAGTGTGGACCGGGCCTATATCAAACTTGTGATGGGGAAGCCCGATATGAAAGTTATATATATAGGTTAAGATCTCCTAGAGTTGCTCATATCAATTGTAAGCATACGGATTCTCTGATCTATTAAGAGAGCTTACGTATTGAAAAAACTGTATAAAGACCTAAACCACGTGTCAGGAAGCATAATCCGTAAAGGTCTCGGGAGATTGGAGATCGTTTCAAGCTCATAAACTACTTCGGAATTAAAGATAGAACTGAAATTAGGTATTCTGCATTTCTTTCGTATTTAACCCTTTCATGTACGATCTAGGATACATAATAAGGTCTATGTTACGTATTACATGTGGTATTAGAGTGGTTAAGTGATCGGGTTGTCGGAAACAAAAGTTTTTCAGTTTTGATCTCATATGTTTTTCTTCAGTTTTCTGATTCGTTTTTTGGTTTTTTTTATAATGATGATTACGTAAAATTGGAATATATAAGGCTACCTGTGAAAAACGAATCAAAAACGGGCCAAACAGAGCAAAAAATGACATCCCGGGATGCAAAAAATCGCCCTCCTCGGTGAAGGGCAACTCAACATCGGGTGCTTACGGGCGCCACACTAGTGGGAGAAGTGGCGTACGGTTGGCGTATGCGTCAACCACGTGTTGACTCGTGCTGCACACATTGCATCTGTCCCGACACGTGGCCCGATGGATTTTGGACATGTGGAGGTGCGTGTGTTGCACGCACCATACAGTAGACTCCCACATGTGCATGGGAGCGCGTGCACAGAAGCATGCCCAAACCACGCCCGCGCCGACGCCTACTTGACATCAGCGCACAGCGCTGCGATGACTTCGGCTTGACGTCAACACCAAAAAAAGGAAAATTTCAGAAATCCCCATAAAGTTGCCTTGGGTCTTTTTGGGTCAGTTTCTGGGTCAGAGGAATTTTTAAAGTGATTTTCTAATTTTTCTAGATTTATTACGTATTTTCATACTTTGAACTTCACATAAGGGAGACACTTAAAGTTTTATGTCTCGTGTGGTAGGTTCGGTATTCGAAAAAGTATGATAGACACTCTCATTGATAATTTTTTGAATAAAAGCCTCAAATAAAGTTTAAAGACAATGCTTTCAGTTTTTGTATGTGATTATTTGACTGTGCATTTAATTTTTTGCATTTATAATTAATTTTCACATACATTATGCCCATATAGAATGTGAGGATGACATAAAGATGTATCCCTTGTGTTTATGGACTTTTCGGGATACTGATGAGAATGTAGTTACCAAAGTGGCCTTTTAAGTCAGTATTTTTGATTGTTCTGCTCACATGTTGGGGGATGTCTCAGGCTTTATATTTGATTATTCTACCTAAAGGTGTTAGCCTTACATAGGGTTTTGAGATGTTCATAACGGCATTAGATAGAGGAAAGTCGTTGCTTAAATGATCTATTCACCCAAAGATGGTAGTGTCATGAGAGTTGATGGTTTGTACTCTGATCACTTTTATGCGAGTGTCTAATTGCATATATTATGTATTCAACCCAAAGGTGTTTCATAATATGTGTGATCGAATTGTCGGGATAGATAATGCTTTAATGCTTTAAGTATCGTTGTTGTCCTACATTTATACTGATCTTTATATTGTATTTTCTATTTTTCAGTCACCTTTTTTGTGAATAACAATACTGTCACCATTGAAACCTTAAATGGTTTCAATTTCAAGAAGTGGATGAAGGACGTTGAGTTTGCCATGGAGATGGTTGACGTCAACATAGCAATGCACATTGAGAGGCCTCCTCCGCTTACAGATGTCAACTCGGAAGCTGAACAAGTAGCGATGGCAACATGGGAGTAGTCAAATAGGATGTGTTAGTTGATCATCAAGAGGTCGATCCCTGATCATCTGATTAGTAGATTGCCAGACATAACCATAGTGAGGAAGTTCATGGACAGCATTTCCCAGCGGTACAAGGTGTCTTCTCATTAATTAAGGAATTGTTCTCCGTGAGTTATATTGGAGAAGGAGGCGTTCGAGAGTATATCATTCAGATGGTGCACCTTCAGAGTAGGTTGAAGGCACTAGATATGCTGATTACTGACTTACTCATAGTGTATCAGGCATTAAATACTCTTCGTCAAGAGTTTGAGATGTTGGCCACCTCTTACATCTCTTAGCATGAGAATAGGGACATCAATGCCTTGATTTCCTGGTATGCTGCAGTAGAGGAGAAGATTAAGAGTTCTCCTAATATAGCTATGTTTGCAGCTGCCAAGGGTAAGGAAAAGGCTAAATCCTAATAGCCTAAGGGTAAGAGTAAGAAACCCAAACCCTCTGTTTAGATTCAAAGTGGGCAGTCCAGCATTACAAAGGGCCTACATGACCTAAAGAGTATGAGGTGCTTCTTCTATAAGAATAAGGGGTATAGAAAGGTCGATTCCTTGAAGTACAAGTTATGGAAGGTCAAGTAGGAACTGTCAGGTAACTCCTCGGCCTATATGATTCATAAATCCAATATAACTATAACCACATTAAGTTCTTAGTGGTTAGATAGTGGAGCTTCTAATCATGTTGCTTCCACGATGCAGAGGTTCACATCTTGGAGAAGGCCGACTAAAGAAGAGAAGAAGTTGATGGTCGGCAACAATGAAGAGGTGGATGTTTTATATGCAGGAGATGTAAGATTAAACCTTGATACGAGTTTGTATTAATTTTACGAGACATATTTTATATACCTTTTTTTATAAGGAACTTGATCTCTGTATTAGTTTTGGATAAAGAAGGTTATCGTTTTGTATTTGATACTTCAGTTGTAAATATTTCTATCAATATAAGACATATCAGAACTGCCTTCTTATCATACGGATTATATAATGTGTGTCTTACTCCTAATGAAATGTATGCCTCTTTTTATGTTGCCGAACCTGTTACTCGAAAGAGAGCCTTCATAAAAGAAACATCGTACATGCTTTGGCATAAACATCTTGGCCACATTTTCAGGGAGAGGGTTGAGAGACTGATAAAGGATATCATTCTCCCAACTTTGGACTTCAGTGATCTGGAGATGTGTATCGATTGTTATAGGGGTAAGTTGACCAAGATAAGGAAAAAGGGGTCAACTCGTACTTCTAGTTTATTGAACCTTATACATACAGATGTTAGTGGTCCCTATATAGTCATGTTAGTGGTCCCTATACAGTCATGTTGTGTAATGCTAGATATTTTCTGACATTTATAGATGATTATTCCCACTATGGTTATGTGTTCTTACTTAAAGAGAAGTCTGAAGTTCTTGATAAGTTCAAGATCTTTAAGACTGAATTTGAGAACCAATTAGAAAAATCAATAAAGACAATCATATCTGACAGGGAAGGGGAATACTATAACAGACATGGGGTTACAGGACAAGAAAAAGGTATGTTTGCCAGGTATTTGGAATTAGTTGGAATAATGACTTAGTTCACTATGCCAGGCAATCCTGAGCAAAATGGTGTGGCCAAAAGGCGTAATCGCACCCTAAAGGATATGATGAAGTCAATGCAGAGCAGGACTAACATACCCGAACACCTTTAGGGTGAAGCCATTAAGATGACATTGTATATCTTAAACAGAGTCCTAAGCAAGTCAGTACCAAAGACGTCTTTTGAGCTCTGGGTTGGAAGGAAGTCAAGCCTTGCACACATTCATGTGTAAGGTTGCTCTGTTGAGGTAAGATTATATAATTCTTATTAGAGCAAATTGTAACCTCGTTCTACTCGTTGTTATTTAGTAGGTTATCCCAATCACTCCAAGGGCTATAAATTTTACTGTAGAGAAGGAGGGGCCAGAATAGTGGAATCATAGACGGCTAAGTTTCTGGAATATGATGTGTTAGACCCCGTTTTTAGAGCCCAACTATCCGGAATATCAAAAGATGTGAACGTATTATCCTGTAAGGTTATTTCTATGGGATCTCTTAATTCAATACTCACTTCATTTGGTGATCGGATGATGGAGTTATGGCCAAATGAGTCAAACCTAGTTATGTCCTCAATCATATTGTACTTATCTTGGGATAATTGACATAACTTTCACTAGAGAGATCAGATTAAGGTCGTCTTAGGATGGTTTTGAAGAGGACTTCTAGATCTAAAACTTTTGTGAAGACTCTGAAAAGAGATTTTGCTATTTGGAGAGCGAAATCAGGAAATATTTCCCAAGACCTCTCGGAGTGAAACCAAGAAATATCTCCAGGGACCTCTCGGGAAAAGTTCGCCGCGGCAAACCTATAATGTTTCGCCACGGCGAAATCAGGAAATATTTCCTAGGACCTCTCGGGCAAAGTTCGCCGTGGCAAACCTATAATGTTTCACCGCGGCAAAGTCACGAGATGAAGACGAAAATATCTTTCGGGAAAAGCTCACTGCGGCCAACTAATATAACTTCGCTGAGGTGAAGTTACGAGATGGAGACGGAAACACCTTCGGGAAAAGTTCGCCACTGCCGAGGCTGACTTCGCTGCGGCAAAACCTTCTAACCTACAACTCTAACTCAACATTTCAACACCAAAAATACATATACACTTCATATCAATTCAACTACTAAGTACTTTTGTTAAATTCTTAAACCTCCCCTCAAATAATTAATCCCATACAACCATTTCAATCTCTAACATGTTATTCTAAACTAAACAACAATTTACAATCACATACTCATTCCTCTTTCACAACCATCATCATACATAACAGCAAATCCCCAAATTCTCATTCTCATTGCTAAACAAGTAAATATTTAATCAAGCTTTACTTACATATTAACATACACATCAAATTAATACAAAATACAAAAGGATGCTCATGTTTGATATGCCTATAAAGCTATCCAAAAATAGTCACTAGCTTAGTACAAAAGATTTCTAGCTATCTTGGAGTTCCGAATGCCTTGCAAGGATCACTTATCTTCTCGTTCTACACCTGAGGAGTGGGAAAATTTGGGTTGAGCTACACAGCTCAGTGGCTAATATATTTATAGCCATTGTTGATGAGCCACACAATCAAACATACATGCATCTAATCATATAAGCATACTCATCTTATCGTAACCCAACAATGTAAGTTCAACAATCATAACTCATAACCCAATATATCATCACATAAAACATATTGGATGTGATTTAACATCAAAGCATAATACACAACTTCATCAAAACTTAACACATCAAAAATGCAAATGCAAAAACAAATAGCTCGAGGTTTCCGTAAAACAAAACAGAGAAATCGAAGTTTACTCTGTGAACAAAACGAGTCCACTTTTCGGATCTTATGTGCCACAAGCGGGCAGCCGGGAGAAGGCTTATGTCGAAGTGCATGTGACTACGAAATGGTTCCACTCTTGCCTAAACACAATCAAATCTCATGCTCAATACAATCAATCATAAGTTCATTTTCTCGTGCTTTTCTTCTTTCCATTTAAATCAAAATGTCATGACATAATTCAATGGCATAACATGATAATACTCACAATTTAACTCTATCAAAATGTCATACATAACATAAAACACATCATAATGCATTTTCCACATCATAGCAATTTCACAATTTAGAAATTTAAGCATAAACACACACACATAGGCACATTGCCTATTTACACAATAACCATAAATATTTTACCCACCTTATAACTCTTTAAAATCCAAACTCAATTGTGCCCTTCCTCTTGCTCTTGGGTAGGTTGTTTTTTATTTTCTAACATGACCAAAAATTTCTCATTCAATTCAAATTCAAATGGAAATCCCCCAAATTTCCATAATCACAATAAAATGAAATTAACATAAATCAAGCTCAAACTTAACCTACCCATAGTCCATCTAGGTTAGAAAACCCAAAACCTACCCTAAGATCAAATGGGTTTCTTTAAACCATCTTCTTCCACATTCATTCCCATCACAAAAACCCATTTTCTCTACTTCCTTTTTCAAACCAAATAAGAAGAAAATAACATGGAGCTTACCTTAACAAGATGGTTCTTCCTCTTTTCTTCTTCTTTTCCTTCTCTCTTCTCCTATAATTTTTCCTTCTCTTTCTTTTCTTCCTTCACGTTTTTTTTTTTGTTTTCCTCTCTTCTTTCTCTCTTCTCACGACTCTCTCCTTTCTCTCTTATTCAAGACCACTCTTTGCCTTGGTCTTCCAAGTTTACCCTTCATTTAACTTGCCCTTCCCATTTACCCCTCCTTTCATTTAATCCATCTACTAACTCTTTTAATCTTCTCAATACCATACTCCAATTTAATTCTAACATGCCCATTAAAAATTCTAATTTCTACTTAGGCCCACTAAATTTATGACCCAATTCTAAAAATAAATAATTAACCCAATAAACAACATAAATAAATAATTAAGCAAATAATAAGCAATTTAGAAAAAAAATCAGGATCCAATAACTCTCCTCCCCTAAAAGAATTTCATCCTCGAAATTCTTACCTGAGTCATTGAAGAGGTGTGGATACTTCTCCTTCATTGCTTCCAAAGGCTCCCATGTTGCCTCCTCCATCGAATGATTCCTCCATAAGACTTTAGCCACCTTTACAATCTTGTTTCTCAAAACCTTTTCCTTCGAATCTAGGATCTCTACTAGCTGCTCCTCATATGTCAAATCCTCCCTTAACTGAACCTCTGAAGGTTGAACTATGTGTGAAGGATCTGATTGGTACTTCCTTAACATCGATATGTGGAAAACATTGTGAATCTTAGATAATTCCGATGGCAAAGCTAATTTATAAGCTAAAGGACCAATCCTCTCAATGATCTCATAAGGGCCTATGTATCTCGGACTAAGCTTACCCTTCTTACCAAATCTCAAGACCCCTTTCCATAGAGAAGCTCTAAGAAACACTTTGTCCCCAACTTCAAATTCCATCTCTTTTCTATGTGCATCCATGTAGCTCTTCATCCTATCTTGAGCTGCTTTAAGTCTCTGTTTCACCAATTTAATCTTGTCAACTGTAACCTGTACTAACTCAGGTTCCACAAGTCTCCTTTTACCCTCCTCATCTCAATAAATAGGAGTTTTGCACCTCCTACTATACAAAGCTTCACAAGGTGCCATCTGAATTCTTGAGTGATGCGAATTATTGTAAGCAAATTCAATTAAAGGTAAAAGGTCATCCCATGAGCCTTTAAAGTCCATAACACAAGCCCTCAATATTGCCTCCAGAGTCCATATTATTCTCTTCGATTGTCCATCAGTCTGTGGATGGAAAGCTGTACTAAAGTGCAACTTAGTTCCCAAAGCCTCTTGTAAGCTTTCCCAAAACTTAGAGGTGAACCTGGGATCTCTATCCGAGACTATCGAACTTGGAATCTCATGAAGTCTGACTACCTCATCTATGTATTTCTTGGCCAACACATTCAAAGAATTCGTCTGCTTAATTGGTAAGAAATGTGCTTATTTGGTTAATCTATCCATAATCACCCATATTGCATTATGCTTCTTGTTGGTTCATGGTAATTCCATCAAGAAATCCATCATAATCTTCTCCCATTTCCATTCAGGAATTGACAAAGGTTTAAGCTTGCTTGAAAGTGCTTGGTGCTCAGCTTTGACTTGCTGGCATACTAAGCATCTTTTAGTGTATTTTGTAACTTCTCTCTTAATTCTTTTCCACCAGAAATATTCCTTCAATTCTCTATACATTTTCGTACTTCCTGGGTGCATTGCGTAAGGCGCATTGTGTGCCTTATTAAGAATTTTATCTTTCAGCTCTTGCATATCAAGAATACATATTCGGTTCCCTACCACCATCAATCCATCTTCCCTTACCTATATTTCAGAAGGTTTACCATTTTTAATCTCTTCTCTGAGCCTGCTCAAGAACTCATCCTGTTCCTGCAATTCCTTAA
>JANQBM010752825.1:0-11878 GCA_025594535.1 Erythroxylum domingense | reverse complement strand
ATATATATATATATATATATATTACATATAATGTACAAAGACAAAAAATCTTTGGATTAAGAACTTTAGTATTTTAATTTAAAAATATTTTCTTAAATATGATATTATACATTATTTTTAAATATATATTAAAGAAATTGTTAAGTGAATATATATATAAATATATTACATATAATGTACAAAGAAAAAGTAATCTTTGGATTAAGAATATTAGTATTTAAATTTAAAAATATTTTCTTAAATACGATATGATACATTATTTTTAAATATATATTAAATAAATTGTTAAGTGAATATATATAACAATTCGTAGATCATATATTTTAAATAAATTATTTAACAAATTAATACTATAAAATTGCGTAATTAAAATATTCTGCTTAACCTTTATAAATTTTAACTTATTGTAGCTTCTAGCCCCTTTTTTAGATTCTAGATTTTAGATGAATCGCATTAATCCTGTTACCGCCACAGTCTGAGCTTGCTCCATCTTGAAACTAGCCACTGAAATGCAACGTTAAAACATTAGGCGTGATAGGGTGACTTGGTCCACCAATTGGACCACATTATTGCCTGACATACATAAATATTAAACACTTATCAATGTTTGACATTATTTCTCCAAGCCTATATTTGTTTCCCATTAATAAAGTTCGAACAATGCCCTCAGACGAGTCACAGTAACAAATATTTAATAAATAACATTTTATTTATTTTTAGTATCCTAAGTGATTTATGACAGCAAAAATATTTTTTCATAAACTTATTATTTTAAATTACTTTTTCATAACATAAAAGTTCGTAATTATTATTGTCTGATGTACAATGAATAAGCTTTCGAATGTATATTAATCTGCGAAACTGTGTGTCTATGTCAAATTGAGTGAACTTAATGATTTTTTAATAATAGTTGACTGACAGGAGTTTTTTTTTTTTACTGGTTATTGAAAAGGCTTGTAAAAACTGCTGAAACAGAGAAGACGCTGACAAACTGATGCAGCATATGAGGACAATTCCAAGAGTTCCAAAAACAATTGGAACAACATACGACCACGAACAACGGTCTACCTTTAATAGAGATCACAAAGTTATTCGGTGACCATAGTACACAAACAAGGAAGCGGAGCATCTATAGCAATCGACGGTAGTTGACTTCAAAGCAAAGAAGACCTGAAAGCGTTATCACTCAACAATTATAGAAATGAATCACGTGCGAGAATATGCTGCAAGGACACTAGGATTGTTGGATGCATATGCAATAACATCATGGTCCTGTTCGAATAGGGCCATCTCTCTTTCGTCCATGGATATCCAAACTTCTATACCATCACCGTCCTTTGGTTTCTGCAGCACAATAATATTCCTGAACAGTAGAACTTCTGAAGTGACCCATGAAGGTTTACCCCAACCAAAATCTATTTCATACACTGGAAACCCACATAAGTTAGTGCAGCAATAAGGGCTACCTTGGATGCTAAACTCGGGTTCTTCGTTCAGGCTAGAGTTAGCTGCGAGATTGCAGAATTCGATCAAACTTTTTCTGAACTTACCGCCTAACTCATTCAACTCAAACTGGTTTTCCTCTATATTTGTTGTATAATACAACACTAAATTTCCAATGGTGTTCGCTGGCAATGGTGGTCTCACTCTTTTACGCATATTCACCAGTTGAAACATTATATATGGACCTGAAGACGACTTGGACAACGACCTTGAAGCCAATATGGCACATTTCATATATAACGCCAACACCAAATCAGCATCACTCAGATGTTGCTTTCCAGTGGGTGATGAGGCTCCGGTTGTTTTTGTCCTGAGTTGAGCTATTTTTGAGGCAGGGAAAACAAACCTTCTCTTAATGAACTCTCCTGGTATTCCTGTTATCATAGGCGCGTTACGTAAAGCCCTGGGAGGCGAGGATGATGGTTGCAGAAATATAGGTTTAGGTGTTACTTCTCGGGCAGTAGTCATTGACGCCCAACTTTGGACAAATGTGCACATTGAGGATGCATCTACAAGTTTATGTGAGAGGGTCGCAGTAACGGCTATTCCTCCACAGTTGAAGAGTGTAAGTTGAATTGCCAACATACAACCCGAGGGTAAGTTATCAGAATCTTTAGCAGGACAGAAGTGGTTCAAAAACTCACCATCGGGTTGGTAAAGTAGGGTGGAAAGCTGGCAATCAATATGAGCTTCCACAAAATAAGCACCTTCATCATTGCACTCAATTGCTGTCGCATCATCTTTGAGCCTTCCTGCTAATGGATAGTAATGAGTTAGTGTTTCAGAAAGTGAGTTCTGTAATGTATTTGACCTTTGGAAGAACACTGAAAAGGTTTCATCATCATTTTGGCAGGCATCGGACTCGTAGAAGAAAATTTCATTGCCATATTCAGGAGGAAGTGGTACGGGCTCGTCCCAAAAAGAAAGCTCAAATGTTTGAAGATGTTGAGGTGTAGAAGATGACGGTTTGATTGTTTTTCTTGAGATGATTTCAAGCTTCACTGTAGACATTTCCATGTTTGCTCTAATTTTCATGAGATCATTTGTCTTTCTTATATAGAATATCTATATTCCTTGACGCGCCTATAGTCGAGCCCGTTTATTATTATTGTGAAAGACATGACTGGAAATTTGTATATAGTTTCTATACCACATGCTAAACTAGTGAACAGATTTAATTTTTCCATTTTGGCATGGTCCAGCTATCCTATTTGATTGAGGTTTACTTGAGAGGAAGCTTTCACCTTTTGTCATTTCGTTGTCGTGTCTTTTTGGATTTGAAGTACATCCTTACTCGACGTCAACCTCACTTTCAATTTATTAAGTATCCTCTTATAAAAAATCTCAAAACTCTCATGAAGACGTGATCACTAATGTCATTGCCTTGAATTGCCTTAGTTTAGATTATCTAAAGATGACAACGGTTTTCTTCAATTGTTAAAAGATGAATATTGTGAACAGAGTGATTTCATATTTGAGAAGTCAACTTAACATTTACGTCACTCCAACCATATTATTTGTCCTTTTAAGAACTAAAAGAAAATTGTCTTACCACTCAGCCTTGTGTGTTGACTTATTTTATTTTCCTAACATGTACTGTTTAAACCATCAAGAGCACTTAATAATTTATAATATATATTTTAAATAAATAATTTGACAAATTATCAATTTAAAATTAAATAATAAATTAAATATAATTAGTAATTACATTATAATATGTCTTTATTCTAAAATAACTAGATCTTTAAAACTTTGTGTAAATTTTAATCTAATTTTCAACCTTTTCAACTAGGAGGCTCTTAGAGAAATTTACTCTATCAATTGAATCAGCCATTAAATATAAAAGGTTGCAATTTGTTCTTAAAGAACGATACAGGAAATTAGATTATTTGAATACCTATGGCAAAGAATCGCTTATGTTTTGTTACTCATACAAACAATCGTTGTTAAATTATTAGTGTTATGCTATAAAGATCATACATGGTTGTAGCGTTTGATATTTGAACATATAAATATTTTAGACTTAAAATGATGGTAAATACAATGTAATATTAAATGATTTACCTCAAATTAATCACTCTAATCATCTATGTGAATGATGTCTTTATGGAAAATAAATTGGAAAGAGCATTTCAAAAGAGCCCCAATCAATTATTTTAAGGTCACCATAGTTAATTCATACTGACTTATGTGGATTTATTAGTTATTATTTTATGCTCTTTTAAAAAAAAGTATTATATTTTATTTATTATTGATTTAAGTGGAAAATATGGTTTACTTCTCAAAAAAAATGGAGGCCCTCAAATATTTTTAAAAGAAAATATGGTTGTACTTTCTTTACCCAAAAAAATGGTTGTACTTTCTCAAAAAGAAAAATTAGAGGCCTTCAAATATTTTTAAAATTTTAAAACTCTTGTAGAAAAAGAAAATAGTTTTAAAATATAAGCCTTGAGATTAGATAGGGGATCTCAATTTACTTCCAATGAGCTTTAGGAGTTTTGTGTTAGATATAAAATTAATTAATTTCTTACTACTTCATGATTACCACTAAAGAACCGGGTGATTCTCAATATAGCAAAGAGCATAACAAAAACTATAAGATGTTGAAAGAATTTTAGACTCAAACTGTAGATTATGTTATTTATTTACTAAATCAGTATGCAATGAAAGTTGTAACTAACACTATTAAAAATATTTTTTGTTTTATTGTTTATGTTTTTACCACACACGTTTTCTTTTATGGAGTTATTGATTTGACCTATTCTTTAGAAATTTTTGCTACCGAAAATCATTTCTAATCTTTAAGAACTAGGATATTTTTAGTTATCTGATGCAGACAATGCCAAATCTTTAAGAAGTGAGATATTTTCAGTTGCTATTTTAGTGGAATAACTATTATCTATTGGCTTTAAAGTTTGTAAGAAGTCTTTGCAAGAAAGGTAGGAGAAAAGCATTCTCTCTCGTACACATTTCCCTCTCTTTATCCTATAGCCTTTGCTTTATTTCTTTCTTTTAAGCTATCAATGGCATCAGAGCCATAAAAAAAGGAGAGAGGATTGTAAAATGACCTCTGAAAGTTTTGCACAGCCTGCTATTCCACTGTTTCATGGTCATTACGACCATTGGAGTATGATTATGGAGAACTTCTTAAGGTCTAAGGAGTACTGGAACATTGTTGAACAAGGTGTAGCAACACCTATTATTGGAGTGGAACTCTCAAATGCCCAAGTTTTTTTAGTACAATCATCAATGAAGGCAGTTAAATATCTTTTACCTACATTAGAAGTTGGCGCTACTGGGCCGTAAATATCAAATTGAACCAACAG
Organism: Erythroxylum domingense; assembly: GCA_025594535.1. NCBI lineage: Eukaryota > Viridiplantae > Streptophyta > Magnoliopsida > Malpighiales > Erythroxylaceae > Erythroxylum > Erythroxylum domingense. The sequence continues at coordinate 7,049 of JANQBM010752825.1, read as the reverse complement.
TTTGAGAATATTGCTCTAAGGAGTTTGAAGTTTTCTGTGATACTCATAGCATTCGAAGAGAGCTTACAAAAGCTTATACACTGCAACAAAACAGTGTATAGGATAGGAAGAATAAGACCATCCTCAACATGGTGTAAAGCTTGCCAGTAAAAGAGAGAATACGAAAGAGTTTTGGCTAGAAGCAGTGAATTGAATCATTCATTTCATAAACAAAAGCCCCACCTTTGTTGTTGAAAACATGACACCAGAAGAAGCTTAGAGTGGAAGAAGATCAGTAGTAAACTACTTTAGAATTTTTGGTTACATTGCATATGCACATATTCCTGACATAAAAAGGAAGCTTGACAATAAGGATTAAAATGTATCTTTCTTAGTATAAGTGAAGCATCCAAAGTAGATAAATTGTTCAATCCAGTAACAAAGAGGATTATGACAAGCAGAGATGTCATTTTTTATGAAGAGGGCATTTGGGATTGGAGTGGCAATAGCCTACTCTTGTCATCTTTGATAATACAAATGAAGAAGAAAGTCATGCTGAAGAAGAAAGTTAGCATCCCCTACAAATTCTAGTGGCTTCAAATGCATCAGACATAGCCCCAATATTTGTTGAACCTTCGCCAATAGTAACAGAAGCTACTGATTTTTCAGTTGAATCTCACCTTCGTCGTGTTTAAAAAAGGCTAGCATGGATGACAGATTTTGATTAAACTGAAGATTTAATCAACCATTTTGCCTTATTTTCATATTGTGATCCTACATCTTTTGAGAGTACTATCAAAGAATCAAAATGACAGAAAGCGATGGATGATAAAATAGAATCCATTGAGAGAAATGGTACTTAGGAGCTATGTGACCTTCCAAATGGGCACAAGCCCATTGGGGTGAAGTGGGTCTTCAAAACAAAAATAAAGGCAAATGGTGAGATTGACAAGTATAAAGAAAGATTGGTGGCTAATGGATATAGGAAAGAATTTGGAGTTGATTATATGGAAATTTTTTCTCTAGTTACAAGGCATGATACAATCGGATTGGTGATTGCATTGGTAGCTCAAAATTCATTGGCCTATTTTCCAATTGGATTTCAAATCCACATTGTTACAAGGAGACTTGAAGGAACAAGTATTTATTAATCAACCTCCTAGTTATGTTAAGATTGGAAATGAGCATAAGGTATTTAGACTAAAGAAAGCACTTTAGGGTCTAAAACAAGCTTCACAAGAATGGTATGGTTGTATTAGAAATTATTTTTTGAAAAAAGGTTTTTAGAAATGTCCATATGTGCACACACTTTTTGTTAAACAAGAAAATGAAAGGAAGATGCTTATTGTGTGTTTATATATGGATGATCTTATTTTTACTAGAAATGATAGTGCCATATTTGATAATTTAAAGAGGTCCATGATGGTTGAGTTTGAAATGTCTGATCTAGAAATGATATACTATTTTCTTAGTATTGAAAAAGTGACATAATCAATTGTTGAAATTTTCATTTCTCAAAGAAAATACGTGTAAGAAATCTTAAAAAAACTTTAGATGCAAAATTACAATTCTATAAATACTCCAATCAAGTTTGGTTTGAAGTTGAAAAAGGATCATAAAGGAAAGAAGGCGAATAAGACATTTTACAAATAAATTGTAGGCAATTTAATGTATTTAACTGCAACAAGACTAGACATAATGCACTCTATAAGCTTAATCAACAGATATACGGAGAATCCATTAGAAATGCATTTGATAGCTGCTAAGAGAATACTTCTTTATTTACAAGGGGCCAAGAATTATGCGTATTATATAAGAAGGGTAAGAAATCAAATTTACTGGTTACTAATAGTGATTATGCAGGAGATCAAGAAGAACAAAAAAAAAACTTAATGTTATGTGTTTATGATGGTCACAAGAGCTAATTCATAGTTATCTAAGAAGCTACCAATTGTCACTTTGTCGAGCACAGAGGCTGAATTTGTTATTGCAATAGCTTGTGCTTGTTAAGCTATATGGTTAAGGAGAATTCTTAAATAGTTGCAATTCAAGCAAGTAGAAGCTACAAAAATTTTCTATGACAATAGTTTAGTAATTAAACTCTCCAAAACTCCTGTACTATATGGAAGAAGCAAACTCATTGATGTCAAATATTATTTCTTAAAAGATCTCAACAACATTGTAGCAATTGATCTGAAGTACTATAGAAGTGAGAAACAATCGGGAAATATATTAACTAAGCCACTCAAATTACTTGCTTTCCATAAGCTAAGAAAATCAATGGTTTTTGCATTTATGAAGATCTCACTTAAAGATGTTAGTTGCTAAAGTAAACTAAAGCTTGAAAGCTTTAGGTTTAAGGGAGGAATTGTTAAAAATAATGTTTTGTTTTACTGTTACTACTTTATTGCACACATTTTCTTTTGTGCGGTTGTTGATTTGACATATTCTTTAGGAGTTTTATCTGCTACAAATCATGCCTAATCTTTAGGAAGTATAATATTTTAAATTATATGATGCAAATAATACCTAATCTTTAGTAAGTAGAATATTTTTAGTTGCTATTTTAGTGGAATAACTATAATCTATTGGCTATAAAGTAGGTAAGAAGTCTTTGAAATAAAGGTACGAGAAAAGCATTCTCTCTCGTAAAAATGTCCCTCCCTTTCTCCTATAGCTTTTGCTTTATTTCTTTCTTTGAAGCTATCAAACAACACTCCCCTTGAAACATTAAGTGAGAAGAAGTTAACAATATCTAACTTGAAGGTATTCAAAATTATTGCGTATGCTGGTGTTTGTTATGAGAAGCTCTCCAAACTTGATGACAAAAGGAAGGAATTTATGTTTCTTGAATATGACTCTAGAATCAAAGGATATAAGCTTTACAATATAAATGATGGAAAAGGGTTCTTTAGGATAGATAGGGGCTTTAATGGGGAAGCTACATGAGATTGGCAAGTTCAAAGAGAAAGGTATAATTTTCTTCCTTTATAATATAAAGAAGATGACACTAAAGTAAGACGAGAAGTCAATACTCCTTCACCATCACCATCAAGTGGTGAAATTGAGATTCTAAAAGGAAATTCAAGTGAAAATTTTCGATATATTAAGGGGCTTGATGATCTTTATAGAGAAATTGAGAGAATTAATGTTATTACAATATTTTGTCTTTTTGCTAATGCTTAGACATTTGAATTTAATAAAGCCATTGAGAATAAAAATGGAGAGAAACTATAAATGAAGAATTAAAAGAAACTAAAAATAATAACATTTAGAGAATTATAAACTCTTCCCAATGGACATGTTAAAATTAGTGTCAAATAGGAATAAAAGTAAATAAATTCAAAAGAAGAGTTAGAAAAATACAAAGCAATGCTTGTAACAAATGGATACAAATAATATTGAAGTATTGATTATTAAGAAGTTTTTGCTTTCATAGCTCACATAAAGACTATATTACTAAAGATTTCTTTGACAACTTAAAACAAGTAGTCAAATTTTCAAATAGATGTCAAATTAGCATTCTTTAATGGTCATTTTAAAGAGGATATTTACCACCTTTAGCTATATGGTGAAAGGACATGAAGAAAATGTTGAAAATGAAGCAAGTACCAAAAGTTTAAAATTGTAAAATTGAATTATATTTTAAGAAAATAATTTTTTTCAAGTATCCTTATAAACAAACTCTACATAAAAGTGAATGATAATGAAATTTTGATTGTTAGCTTGTATGTATATGATCTAATTTTTATCAACCATAATTCAAAGATGTTTAAAGAATTCAAGAGAATAATAAGCCATTAATTTGAGCTGATACATTTAAAACTTATGTCCTATTATACTTTAACAAATAACCCCCTATTTCATGAATGCAAATAATTTTATTCTCTTGTTGTAGATACATGTGAGTTTAATATTTAAAGAAAATATGATTTAAGTTTAAGAGTACTTGCATTAAATTAAGAATATGAAAGCTAAGCTAAGTATATTTATGTGTGCTTTAAGTAAGTTACGTAGATGAAAAGTTATGAGCTAGGTTTTTGATATTCAAGACTTTAATTTTTTTAATAATGTATTAATATATGTGCATATGAAAAGTCATTGAATTTCAATAGCTTTAATATAGTTATTTGATTAATAATATATATAAATGATCTTATAATATTATAAGAAATGAGAGTGTTACTACAAATGTAGTATTACCATAATAAAAATGTGTCTCCTCCTTCATTTTTTCTAGAAAGTACTTACTGCCTCTTCTTTTTCTTTATCCAACTAGGGATGGCAATTTCAGTGTCGCAGGCTGGCCCATCCTAGGGCCCAGCTTGCCATGACTGAGGCCTAGCCGAGGTCGGCCCGAGCCTAGGCCCAACCGAGGCCATTGACATCCCTATATCCAACATAAATGGTTAAAAAAAGAACTCAACGTGGGGTAGTTTAAGTAAGGTTGAAAGGTCGCAATCAATAAGATTTTCCAGAAAATAAGCCCCTTGATTATGGCTGATGCATCTGTGGGCCTCCCTGCTAATGGATGGTAATGAATTAATGTTCCAGAGAGTGACTTCTGTAAGGATTTTGACTTTTGGAAAAATATTGAAAGGGTTTCCTCATCATCATCATTTTGGCAGGTATTAGAATAGTGCCATATATTACAGTATCGGGTGCCAAAAAGAAAGCTTAAATGTTGGAAGATGGTGATATTTATAAGATGATGGTTTGATTGGTTTTCTTTTGATGATTTCAAGCATCTTTCTATATATTTCCATTTATGTTTAGTGCTTAATTTTCTTGACATCATTATCGACTGTCTCTAGTGCATTGATCTCCTAGTCGTCTCTGACCTGAAACAAACTGGTTTCACCTTTACCTGGACCAACAAGCAAACTAGTCGGTGGTTCATCCAGAAAAAGCTTGATCGGACGCTTGTTAATGGGGAGTGGATAGCCCAATTTTCGGACAGTTATGCCAACTTTCAGGAGCCCCTTTTTTTTTACCATACTCCCATTGTCCTCACAAACTTGTTCCAACGACGCACCATTTCCCATCCTTTTCACTTCAACAATTTCCTGACCAAAGATCCTAACTTCTTGGAGGTCTGTCATCGTGGAGCTCAAGTGTTCGTTAGTGGCACTATGCAATATCAGTGTGTTGGAAAGCTCAAAGGTATAAAAAATGCACTCAAGATATTGAACTCTTCTAGACCAACCATGGAAGAAGCTATTCGAATAACTAGAGAAGAGCTTGTCATCATACAATGAGCTTGTGCTGCATCCCCCCATGATCTTCGTAATCGGGATAAGGAAAAACACGCCTTGGAGCAATATTTGAATGTTGTCCATCATCACACCTCCTTACTCAAACAACGTGTGAGTGTCTGATGGCTACAAGAGGGGGACAATTGCTCCAAATTCTTCTTTAACACAGTGTTGGCCAGAAGAAATCTCAATCGTATCCACCACATAACTACGGAAGATGGACATCAGCTCCAAGACCTCAATAACATCCAATATGAAGCTACCCACCACTTTTCCAACTTATTTAGGAATGATAACACAATTCAAGTCTCTCAACTAGAACTCTCCGGTATTGTTACCAAACGGATATCTATTGATGAGGCAGCCTCCCTTACCCGACCTATTGATGCTCAGGAGACTGAGGACATTGTCTTTGCCATGGATGGTCAGAAAGCTCCTGGCCCGGATGGGCTGAATGCCCACTTCTATCAGAAATTGTGGGCAGTCACTGGACTTTTTATCGTGGAGGCAGTTCAGGAATTCTTCCAAAGGGATCGTCTTCTTAAAGAAATCAATAAATCTTTTTTATGTCTAATTCTTAAATGCTTTAACCCTTCCACTTTTAGTGATTTCAGGCCCATTGCTTGTTCTAACGTAATATACAAGATCATATCCAAAATTATGGCACGAAGACTGCAACGAGTGCTACCCTCCCGCATTAGTGATACTCAAAGTGCCTTTATGAGTAACCGACAAATTGGCGACAACATCCTCATCGTCCAAGAACTCCTAAAAGCCTACACGAGACACTATTTCAGGCCAAACTGCACAATGAAGGTTGATTTTCATAAGGTTTTCGACAGTGTAAGTTGGAATTTTATTTGGGTGATCCTGGAGGCTCATGGCTTCCCTAGCATTTTTATAAATTGGCTCAAGGAGTGTATTACTACGGAAAGTTTCTCGGTTCTCATTAATGGCATTCCCTTAGCCTCCTTCACATCTTCAAAGGGACTACGACAAGGTGACCCACTTTCACCTTATTTATTTATACTGTGCATGGAAACTTTGAGCTCTATCATCAATCAGGAAGTAGCCTCAAATGCAAATTTCAGTTTTCACTCGCACTCCAAAAAGGTCTGATTAACACATCTTTCCTTTGCTAATGATCTCCTCCTCTTTTATGGTGCAAAGATTGACTCTATTCGCACACTTATAAGAGCTCTGGAAAGGTTCTCTACTATGTCTGGTTTAATCATTAATTTTCATAAGAGCCAGTTTATTCTTTCTCATGGTGCTCTTCCCTTGGAAGAGCCTATAACAATGGCTACAGGAATGACTCGGCAGTCCCCTCCATTACTTTATCTGGGCCTACCTATCTCTACCAAGTGGTTACGATAAACTGAATGTCTTCCTCTCATTGAACAAATCCAGAAACGACTCCATCATTGGGTTAACAAATTCCTCACATACACGGGGAGACTCCAATTAATTAAGACAATCCTCAACTCTTCGCACATATATTGGAGTTCTTATGTTTTTCTGTCTCAACGTGTCATTAAACAGGTGGAGAGTCTTTTCAGGAATTTTTTGTGGAATCTGTTGGCCCTGGTCCTTGTACGGATTTTATGGCGGCTACATATCACCATTCGGAATTTCTTTGAATTTATTTTGGGAAACATTACAATAAAATAATAGGATTTATGAAAATACGTGGTGGAATCGTAGGTAGAATAATTGTAGGCATAAAATTAAGTTAGTCAAACAAATAGTTTAATTAAAGCAATTAATACACATTTTCATAAATGAAATCAAATTAAAAGAAATAGGTAATAACGA
>JANQBM010752718.1:0-14641 GCA_025594535.1 Erythroxylum domingense | reverse complement strand
TTATTATAATAATTATAATAATTATCATATAATAATTGATACAAATAATAAAATGTAATAATAATAATAAAATTAATTCTAAATAAAACATTAATAATAATAATAATAATAATAATAATAATAATAAATTATACAAATAATAAATTTAATAATTATCAAATTATTAATAAGTAGATAATTAATATTAAATTAATAATATTAATCAATTTCATAAGATTAATAAAATTAATTATACAAATACTTATTATTCATAAATAAGACTTACTAATAATAATACTAATTATATTAATACTTATTATTAATAATAATTATTAATATTTATTAATAATTAAAGACAATATTAATATATACAATAAATTCACAATTAAATGTTAAATTTGATAAATTAAAAGTTCACATTAAACATTTTATCAAACTTACATATTCAAATTCTCAAATTAACACAAAAATTAAAAAAAGATTTTAAATATCATTAAAGGCATTTTATCGAACACTTCATACGCAATATGTATAATTTCAATATAACCAAACATTCATGTTTAACACTAAAAACATGCTTTTTTTTTGTAGAAATAGTATACTTATAAGAGAGTTTACCTCAAACAACGCACAATGAGTAAGACAATAATCGAAAAACGCGAGAGGAGACGGAAAACTCTTCACCGAATGGTTTGTGAGGAGAGGAGAAATGAAGGCGCGAGGAGAAGGGAGGCGATCGGTGCCCGATTTATAGGTGCTGGATTACCGACGGAACAGAAAATTCCATTGGTAATCTAGGTTTCCAATTGACGCAAGCGCCGACAGTTACCGACAGCGAAGTCTTTTCCGTCAGTAAAAGAGCGCCAATTTAATGCGGTGAAAACTCAAATACCGACGGAACAATAATTTTGTCGGTACTTTAGGTTTTTCTGCCGACAGTTGTCAACGGACAAAACATTCCGTTGGCAAACTAGGTTTCTTGAAAACATTTACCGGCGGACACAACACATTCCATCGGTGATTAACGCTTATCGTTCGTCTTCATCGAAACGACGACGTTTGTTAACAATTTACCGACAGAACGAGTGTTCCCGTCGGTAAATAAGGTAGTAAATATTATGATGGAACAAGTTTTAGTCAGTAAATGATAGTTTTGTTCCGACGGTAAGTTAGCCGTTGGTAAAGCGGCGTAGCAATTAAATTGCGGGAATGGTTCCCGCATTTTTTTCCGACAGTATTGTCGACGGATGTACGTTTTGTCGCTAAATCACCCTTTTTTTGACGAAATTTTTACCAGTTGTCGGTAATTAGAGACGAAAATCATTCCATCGATAATATTCCGACGCTATTACGTGATTTTTTTATAGTGTGAAAAGGTAAGGAAAGTAAGGCTTCAATATGTAAGAAAATTTTTTGAAGCAATGAAGATGAAGGAATCTAAATCAATCTCAGATTATGGCTCGAGGGTAAAGACGATAACAAGTCAAACGAAGAAATATGGAGAGATGGTGGAGGATGTTCGTCTGATGGAGAAGATCCTTCAAACTCTCACTCTAAAATTCAACTATGTGGTGTGTTCTACTGAAAAGTTGAAAATTTAGAGGAGATGACTATTGAGCAACTAGAGGAATCCTTGTAAGCCCATGAAGATAAGATTAATAGTAGAAAAAGAGGAACATTAGAGAAAGCTCTCAAAGCCAAGGCTTGTTTGAAGAAAAATATACAAGAAAGTCAACGAGGTCGTGGATGAGGAAGAGGACCAGGTCATGGATGTGGCCACGGTGGAAGAGGAAGAGGTAACCAAGGTAGCTTCAACGATGGGGGGAGAGATTTTCAATCAAGTAGAGCTCATGGAAGTACAAGAGGTAGAGGACGAGGCTATAATTTGAATATAAATGAAAGGAGGTATTAAAAATCCAACATTGAGTGCTAAAATTGTCATAAAATTGGCCATTATTCTTGGGAATGCCATAGATCCTTGAATAATGGTGAGGCAAGAGCTAATCTTATAGATGGTAAGGAAGAAGATGAATCAACTTTGTTGTTAGCACTCAAGGAGGGAGAGAAGGATAACAAGAGCTTATGGTAATGGTATTTAGATAATGGTAAAAACAACTATATGTGTAGACTAAAGGAAAGTTTATGGAGCTTGATGAAAATGCATAGGGCCATGTGTCTTTTGCAAACTCATCAAAAATTCAAATTGAAGGCAAAGGTACATTCTCATCTCTTCCAAAGATGGTAGCCATAAGCTTGTGAATCATGTTTACTATGTGCCTAAGTTAAAAAATATATATTTTAAGCTTGGGACAACTTTTGAACAAAGGGTATGATATTCACATGAAAAATAATTATCTTTGGCTTCAAGATCAAAATGGCACATTGATGTCGCTATATCAAGGAATAGAATGTTCGTATTGAATTTTAATACGCTTGGTGTAAAGTGTTTAAAGGCTACGATAAAGGAGGAAGCATGGCATTGGCATGTGAGATTTGGACACTTAAACTTTGGAGCCCTCAAAAACATCGGAGAGAAGAAGATGGTGAAAGGGATGCCCTTAATCAACCATCCCAATCAAATTTGTGACACGTGTCTTCTTTGCAAGCATGCAAGGAAGAGTTTCCTAAAGGAGGCTACATCAAGAGTAACTAAGTCACTCTAAGTTATACACACTGATGTTTATGGGCCAATTAATCTATCATCATTTAGTGGTAACAAATATTTCATCCTCTTTATTGATGATTTAAGTAGAAAGACATAGGTTTACTTCTTGAAGCAAATGTCTGAAGCATTTACAACATTTAGGAACTTCAAGGTTCTTAAGAAAAGGAAAATGGCTACAAATCAAAGATCTAAGGTCTGATAGAGGAGGTGAGTTCACCTCAAGAGAGTTCAATGAATTTTGTGAAGTTCATGGAATTCGACATCCTTTAATGGTCCCTAGATTATCACAACAAAATGGCATTGATTTTTAACATGTATCGAAGCATGTTGAAGGCTAAGGATATGCCTAAGGAGTTTTGAGCTGAAGTTGTGTCTTGTGTAGTTTACATGCCTAATTGCTCACCAACATCAAGCTTTAAGGATCGTACGTCACTAGAAGCATAAAATGGATATAAACCTAGTATGAATCACTTGAGAGTGTTTGGCTGCATTACTTAGAAGCACATCCCACGACAAGAAAGAAGCAAGCTTAATGATAAAAGTGTCAAACATGTATTTGCTAACTATGACACAAACTCTAAGGACTATAAGTTGTACAACCTAAGCAATGACAAGGTAGTGGTGAGTAGTGAGGTACATTTTGACAATGATGGAGTATGGAATTGGGAAAGAAAAGAAGAAAGCAAATATGACTTCATTCCATACTTTTTCGAGGAAGAAGAAAATGCCATGGCACCAACACAATATGTAACTCCACCTCTTTCACTCACTCTCCATAATCAAGGTGAAAGTTTAACAAAGGACCAAGAAGAATGAGAAGTGTTGATGATTTTTATGATGAAACTGAAGAAGTAACTCTTGATTTGTATTGCCTCACGGTAAGCCACTAAACTTTGAAGAAGCTATGAAAGACAAAAGATAGAAACAAGTTATGATGAGGAAATCAAGTCAATTGAGAAAAATGATACTTGGGAACTAACAAATCTTCCTAAGGGTTATAAATCTATAGGAGTCAAATGGGTTTACAATATGAAGAAAAATACAAAAGGAGAAATGGAAAGATGCAAAGCAAGGCTCGTTGCAAAAGGCTACAAGCAAAGGTATGGCATTGACTATGAAGAGGTGTCTATTTGATTGCCTATCTCAATGGCAGCTCAAATGAAATAGAGAATCTATCAACTAGATGTGAAGTTGACATTCCTAAACAGTTATCTTGAAGAAGAACTAGACGCTGAACAACCACTTAGATATGTAGGCAAAGGGCATGAAGATCAAGTCTTGAAGTTGAAGAAGGAATTATATAGATTAAAGCAAGCACCAAAGACATGGAATAGTTGCATTAACAAGTATTTTCAAAAACATGGATTTGTCGGTTGCCTTAATGAGTATGCTCTCTATTTGAAAGCCTATCATAATGGATACATATTACTAGTTTGCTTTTATGTGGACAATCTCATCTATACTGGTAACAATCTGAGATTGTTTAAAGAGTTCATGAAAGAGATGCCTCATGAGTTCAAGATTACTGACATAGGGCTTATGTCCTACTATTTAGGCCTAGAAGTGAAGCAAATAGAGAAAGAAATTTTTATCTCTCAATAAGGATATGCAAAAGAAGTATTGAAGAAGTTCAAGCTGCTTGATTGCAACCCTGTAAATATGCCCATGAAGTGTGGAACAAAACTATCAAAGTTTGGAGAAGATGAAAAGGAAGATCCCACTTTATTTAAAAGCCTTGTGGGAAGTAAGAGGTACTTAACATGCACGAGGCTCGATATTCTTTATGCTTTTGGAGTAGTGAGCCATTTCATGGAAGTTCTTACAATAACTTACATGAAGGTAACAAAAGAATATTTGGGTACTTGAAAGGTACGTTGGAGTGTGGATTATTTTATCCTTCCTCTAGTAATTTCAAACTTATAGGATATTGCAATAGCACCTTTGCTGGAGATATTGATGACAGAAAGAGTACTACTAGATTTACATTTTACATGGCAATTATGCAATTTCATAGAGTTCAAAGAAGCAACCACTTTTTATGATCTCTATATGTGAATCCAAGTATGTGGCAACAACCTCTTGTACTTGTCATGCGATTTGGATAAAGTGACGGTTAAAAGAACTTCATTTGATTCAAGAAGAAGCAACAGAGATTTAAATTGACAACAAGTCCGCCCAAGCAGTTGCCAAGAATTCAGTGTACTATGATCGAAGTAAGCATATAGACACAAGATATCATTTCAATTGGGAGTGCATTGCAAAAAAGGAAGCAGAGCTCAAGTACATGAAGACACAATACCAAGTTGCGGATATTTTCACAAAGGCACTCAAGTTCCAAGACTTTCAAAAACTAAGATCAAGATTTGGGATGAAGAAGAAAAGTTCATATTAAGGGAGAGAGTTAAAAATATAGTTTGAAATTTAGAGTTTCTAGAGTTCTCTTGAAAATTATATTTTGAAATTTAGAGTTTCTAGAGTTCTCTTGAAAATTATATTTTTATTATAGAATTACAATATACAAATAGGATTTATTTTTATAATAGTCATGTGAATAAATAATGCCTAGAGCACTAGATTTTTCTAGAAAGCATTTAATAAGTTAGTAGGGTAGAAAGTTGTTGGGCATTTAAGTAGTAGTTATAGAGTAATCGAAAGGTCCCTATAAATACCTCTTATATTAAGCATTTTAAACAAGCCAAAAATTTGAATTACACATTCTCCTATCTAAGTCACTCCTCCACCTTACAACATCTATCTCCTGTTTCTTTCCTTTGACTGGCCAAGTCTTAGCTTGTATAGGTGGGGAATATTGTAGTTTCTAGGGTGTCATTGGAAAATCTTTCCCATTGGGTTAGGTTTTATCTTTGTTAATTGTGAGCCTTTATTGTTTTCTATAATCTTTTAGTTTTTCTCTACTTAAAAGTCTACCTGGCCCTGTTTATTTTTGTCGAAGTTCTCGTCTTTTTGTTTCCCTTCAACATTATTTTCAGTTATTGTTATTATGCATTTTTTTTCAGTGAGGCTTCTAAACTTTCCATCTTTTATATAGGAGTTTGTTTTATACTTGAATATTCGTTACATTTTTCTTTTTGGATATTTATCTACCTAAACTTTTTTAATCTTTTGTTTCTTGTTGGTATACGGGGGTGTTGATTTTGAATTTTGGTTATATCAAGGATAGTTTATTTAATTAGCTGCTTTTTGCTCCTTAGGAGGATATTTCTTTGACTTATTTGGGGGAGTTTGTTCTGGTTAATTTCTGCAAGTTTCTTATTTTCCTCCAAGAAGCTGCATTTTCATCAATAATAGTTTCCCCAAGTAATTTAGAAAAAAGAATCAACTATGTCAACTAAATCCTTTGTTTGAACTAAAAAGTTATGACAATTTTTCTATCCCTAGAAGAAGTTACATCTATTGGTGTCTGTTTGATATAACAGACACCATAATTTTATTATTATCAGTGGTTTCCTCTTTGTTTCTGGTAGAAAGAGAAGATTAGGTTTGAGAAAGATTTATTCACTTGAATGTGGTAAAAAGTCATTGTTCAAGAATGAACATTCACAAATTAGGTTTGATGAATTATGGATTAGATGTGTTATTTTAGTCAAGAGTCATGTGAGAATCTATTACCTAAACATCTATTAGGCGAATGTCTAGATTTGAATTATAAAATTTTCAAAGATTTAGCTATTAAATTAAATTTTTTTTAAAAATATTAAAATAAAAAATTATATTTAATATTTTTAAACTTGTTAACTCATTATCTAAATTATATTGAAGCTTACTTTTTAGTTTTTTTTTGTCAATTATGTGAAGTAGTTAAACAAAGTGTTTTTGTATTTGATTAATGGTAATTGATGGGGTATTTGTCTAAAGACAAGTTATTTTTATTATGATTTGACCACCTAACATCGTAAAAAGTTATTGTTGTTATACTAAATTAATAATATTTACAAAGATTAATTGCTTAAATAAATACATTCATAAAATTAAAATATTATTTATATCTTAGAATTTTTAACATTTTTAAATAAATATATTTATAAAATTAAGATAAAATATATAATGCATTTGTACAAATGAAGTAAAAAGAAAGGGAAAAGACCAATTTATTCATTCAATTTTGATGTTAGGTGTACATTGCTTTTCAAAATTTTATTTTTATTAATTTAAATTTGAGCTTGTTTAAATTTTTTTATTAAACCCTCGATCAATTGGTACATAAAAATTATGGTGCATGCGCCATTCATATTGTGTGGGGTTAATTAAAGGGAGACTAGCAAGAGTAATTTAGTATTTTTATAAGTTAAAGTAACGAATATTATCTCCATTCCGTCATCTCTCCTTCAATTTTTTCCTTTATACTTAATTTTCAAGAATTAAAATTAAAGAGGTCAGAATAGTTGCGATGTGTAATTTAAATAAGGCTATGCAATCCCACTTGTGAAGTCTACCAAAATTGGCAATTGTAACACCATTTGATTGAATAAACCAACTACTCTCTCAATAAAGTTTGGAAAATATGGGATAGGAACAAGCAAGGTTGCCTAAGCTTAGTAAAGAAGGGTAGTTGTCTATGGCCAAGCTTATAGGGCCTATTCATTAAAAATGTTAGAAACTAAAAATCATATAATCTAGTCATTTAATTTTTTAGCACGTTATGGAATTTGTGTAAAAAATAGTATTCAGAATCTATAAAGTCAGGCACCAATCTTATTTCCTTGTGAAGTATTATAAGAAAAGAACAGGTAAGTTGAAACCTTATCTTAAGATGTTTATAGTATTTCAGTTATTACTCAACATCTTATCATAAAAGATTGAATTATCAGGGTAACATGCTTTTTTAGTACTCTAATATGGATCCACTATTCTCTCTTTTATGCCTTTTCTTGTGAACTTATGTTGGGTCAAAAAAATTATTCTTTTTACATTACAAGGAAACTTATTCTAGGTTCCCTCTCTTTGTTTTCTTAGTTTGGAGATGGATTTTAACCATAAACTGGATTTTATAATAGTTTTACAAATTTAGAGGAAAACTCCTAAGAGTTTGTCCCTCACATAGGCATGCAAGACAATAAAAGAAAAAAATAACTTAAAGAAATAAAGACCGTACCATATTTTGTTGAAAATAAAGAAAAAGAGGAAAAAGGCTCGAGTGGGTTCATAAAAATTTTGAGTTATTGTTATTCTCCAAGTGTTGGAATTAGGAAATTTGTTTATATAGAAAGAGAGATGAAATAATATAACATAATTAGTGATACATCCACCAAAAAATAAAAATATATTGCATATCCTACATAAAAAGAAGTCAGTCGTTAGTGGCAAGTGAGATTGGATGCACAACTTGGGAATAAATAACGGATATGCACGCAAACGGAGGAAATCCGAGAGCAATCTTATTTCTTAAAGTTCGTAACCTTATTTCTTATATAAAAATAAAAATCTAAGATTTTTAATCATATGCATAATGTTATAAATAAAAAGAAATTTAATTAAAATAATCTTTTTTATCATTTCAAACTGGAGTTGTTAACAACTTAGTTTATATGGAGTTGTTTGATTAAAATCATCTTATATATTTTTATCATTTCAAGGTGGAGTTTTTAACAACTTATTTTCTATTGACTTGTTAACAACTTTGTAGAAAATAAGTTTTAAGGTTAATTGATGGTAGAATAATTAACAACTCAACAGAAAATAACTTTTAAGGTTATTAATAGTAGAATAACTATAATTTTTATCATTTTTTTAATTTTTGTAATAAGTTTTCTAATTTTAAATTTTTTCTACTCATTCTTGTTCGTATCTTTTTAACATAAATCATATGATAATTTGAATTGAAATTTATACAGATAATTATCGCTCTTTCATTTCACGTTTTTGTTTTTCATCTTTTATATAGGATATTAAATTTTACTCTTTGTTTTTTCCTCTATCGTAGGTATATAATATCATTGATATATCTATGTGATGTATAGTCAAGTTATTGTTGTTCTCGTGCACCTCCCTCATTCTTTCAGTACTATATAGGTTTTTTTTTCTTTTTCTAGTCCAATTGTATTATAATTATTTTTACATGATATTGCCTAAAAAAACATTTTTCTGGAAGTAAAAAAAGAAAAAAAGTGAGTAGAACAGTCAATAAAATTCCAAAAAGGAGCTATCAATAAATTTGTTTAAAAAGTAGGTTCCTTTAGTGAAAATCCTAAGGAATTAGGAAAAGGTAATTTTGAATTATCTAAGGCTATATTTGGTTGAGGGTTTATTAATGAAATGTAATATTATTCTATCGTTTGGGAGGAGGGTTTATAATGGAATGGAATGGAATGGGATGGGATGGAAGAGGATAGTTCCATATTATATCTCATTCTATCCTAAACAGTAAAAATGAAAAACCTCCGATTTAGGAGATTTAGGATAGAATGTAAAATGATAAAAAACTTTACACTATATTACAATATAAACCCTTCATCCAAATAACATTTCACTATATTACATTATGAACCATTCTATCCCTCTCAAACAACAATTTTCTAATATTACATCCATTTACATTCTATTCCATTATAAACCATTTCATTCTATTAAAAATCTTACGTCCAACCAAACATAGCCTAATGGAATTCTAAGTGATGAGATTCATATTTATAAGAATGTTAGTAATTTGAGTGAGCATGATCATGTACTAAATGCGTCCAACTTAGAAAATTAAGGGCTTATGAGCAACTAATCCCTCAATTGGATATTTATGATCCTAAAAATTGGTATAATCTTGATATAAAGCAAGGGACATTTAGTTGAAAAAGGGCCTATAAGGGAATTGAATCTTGTGTTTCCTTTAAACAATATTTCTTGACATTTTTCATATTCTTATTATTCTAGAAAATTAAGTAATAGAGAGATCAGTGATAAAAATGGTTGATTTATTCCAAACATATGGATAAAGTTTTGTTTTTTGTTGTAAGTTGGTCAAATCTAATAACAAAGCAAATGATAAATTTAGAGATTCGAAGCCTTTTAGTGAGAGACTTAAAGAACATAAGAATAGTGTTGATAAAGTCGTGAATCATTATCCAATACTCATTGGTATAGTAGAATAAAGTAAAAGTTATTATATTTCAATCTCCTCAAATAAGATTAGCTTTGGTGGAATTATCTAGATCTTGTGATGATGCCAAGTTAAAGAGTGAAGAGGGAAAGTTTGGTTAATGCACTTGAGAGTTTTGAGTTTGTATTTGGCATGGTTATTTAATATGATATTTTATTTGCTATTACCATAATGAGTAAAAAGCTACAGTCTAAATCTATATGCATTGACGCTAATACGGAGTAATTAGAAGATGTGATGGTATTTTTTGAGAAATATGGAATCAAAGGGTTTGTCTCTAATATAAATATTATCAAAATCCTTGCATATGAGATGAACGTAGCATTTATACTTATAAATATAAGTTGTAATACTAGGAAAAGACAATTTGATGAAAAAGATCGTAATGGAGAAATGTAATTAGCTAAAGGAGTCCTTCAGAGTTAGTTACTTTCTAATTGTTGTAAATATGGCAATTATATCATTAAAGAATAGATTTAAGCAATTAATAACATTTGGAATTTCTTTTAAATTCTTATTTGATTTAAAGAAGTTAAGATCATTGGATGATAATGAACTATAGGAATGTTGCACTAATTTTACAACTACTTTTTCTCATGATAATGTGTCGGATGTGGGCTTAGAAGATCGTTTTTTAATTAAAAGTGTTGCAAATAACTTTGCCAAATGAGTCAATGCCATCAATTAAAATTCTTGAACTTTTTAAAATTGCATATTATTGTCCAAATGTTTCAACTGCTTATTGAATCCTATTAATTATACCTGTGACTGTAGTATTATCTGATAGAAGTTTTTCAAAGTTAAAATTATTGAAAACCTACTTGAGGTCCAATTCACAATAAAGCTTAAATGATTTGGCTATTTTATGTATCGAGAAGGATATGTTGGACAAGATTGATCTTGATACTATTATTAACGATTTTGCATCTATAAATGTGCGGAGATATTGTTTTCAATGATTATCTGTGTCCTTGTTAGTGTAGTTTTGTAGTTGCTTGGTGTTTTAAAATTTAATGTTACTGTTTTGTTATTACTGCTACTGTTTTGTTACTGCTACTATTATTTTTAGTGATTTTATTATTGCTGACATTTCCAAGATGTTGTTAGATGCTATTATGATCATTCAATCTTAGTATTTTCTTAAGTATATGGGCTTATGATTTAAGTCACTTATGTATGGATATTAAATTTTAGTGTAGAAATATACTTTTGAAATTTACATATTTTTATATTGCTGATTCATTGAGGCCCTTCTTTTTACTTTATTTTGGGCCTATAAACATTAGGAACGACCCTGGGAACAAGATTGAATTAACACCTATGCTTACTACATTTAGCAATTAACTAGATATTGGTTTTTTACCCCATTAATCAGGATCAAACTTTGCTAACTCCCTTCATTTGGTTATTTTGTAAGAATCTCTAAAAGTTGTTGATATTTCTCACATGACCCGGGTTAATCAACGATTCCTTGTATTTCAAAAGTCTACAAAATATTAATATTATACCACTATACCTCTATACCAAATAAATCTATCAAATCTTTGCTCAAAGCAACTAATTTTCGTTTAAACGACTTCTTGAAGCTTCTTTTAACATCATGAGTATCACTTTAATCACTCTAATCCATTTTATTTTAGTTGATGACAAAACAATTAACTTCACATGAAAATGCAATCATTTAAGCTTAGTGAATAAAAAAGTAGTTATTTATTAAAATTATAAAAAATCCTAAATTTTACTCAATTTTAAAATATTAATATGAATTTTCAATTTGTTGCAAGAATAGTCTGATGTTAAATTTTTTGTTAATGTCGCTTGTATGGCTAACTACACCAAATTATTATACCTGCCACAAGGCTACCACATGTTCCCTCTATTCCAACTAATTATTTAATATTTAATGAATTTAAAAAAAACCATAATATTGGTGTAGTGAACCTAGAGATGTCAATAGGCTGGGTTGAGCTCGGGACAACCCCAGGATATGGTAGCTCATGGCTCGACGGGCCAGGATGGGTCGGCCCATGGCCCAGCTTATAACCCGAAGAGCCACGGGCCCAGCCCACCAATTTTCATTTTAAGAAAAAACTTCCAAAACGATGTCGTTTTGGAAGTAACGGTCGCGTCATAGGTCATGGGTAGGGTCAGGTCTAGTCAGACTGGGCTATCCCATGACCTGCCCTACCTCGACTCGTGGTCCGATCAACCCGAGCCAAAATTGGGCTGGACTGGACCCTTTTTGACATCTCTAAGTGAACCTAGTATAAATTGACATTTACACTTCATCTCCCAACTCTGATTGCCTTACTCTTTCGTTATGACAGAGATTTCATGGAGGTGTTATGAAGATTTTTTTAAAGAAAAAGGCTGGATTTGGATGGACAATGGTTGCTTTGGTGTTGAGAGAATGGAAGAAAATTAGGAATTGAATGTTCTTTCTATTTGGTGAGGTTTGTTCGTTTTTGGGGTTTTTAAGATTTGCACAAGTGGGTGGTTTGGATCTATACTTGAACGAGTTGCCTCCAATCAGGTTAGTTAATATATGCATGCAAAATGTGTAGGTGATTGAAGAAAATTTATTTAACAACAAAACTAAAGTTGAATTTTTGTGGAACATTTTATGCATTGAATTTAGGAATGCTAACATATATAATGAGTAGGTTTTAGTCTACATAATATTACGCAAAATTGGCTAGTCTCATTTTTTATAGTTTGTCAAGAAAATTGAATCTTTTATGGTATAATGGGAAGTAAGAAAATGGAATTCATCTTGTAGTCAAAATTTTTGGGTTGTTTGTTTGTCCTGACATGACTTTCAATCTAGTTAATGGTTGTTAACATTTTGGTTGCAGTTTTTAGAGAGTAAGATGATATACTTAGATGGGGATATCCAAGTGTTCTACAACATCGATTACTTGTTTGATTTGCTTTATGGGCATTTTTATGCATAATGAACTATTTCTATAAAAAGGCATAGAGCCACACTCTACAGTACAAGATCGGCTATTATCAACAGTTTCTTGACAGAGTTAAGTGGCCGGTTGAATTGGGTCCTCCTCCTTCTTAATACTTCAATACTAGAATGTTTGTGTCTGAGCCTAGTCTCAATACTTATAAAAACCTGTTGAAGACTTTCAAGGTCACCCCTCTTACACCATATGCAAAGCAGGTATGAAATTTTAGCTTCTTCCCTAGTTATTATAAAAGGGCAATAGTAGCTTGATGTAACCTTCATCTCATATGTTGTAATTGCACATGACTTCTTAAACATGTACTTTAAGATATATACAAACCAATTCCTCAAGTTTATAATAAGAATGTGGAGCATCATAAAGTGAAAGTTGTTCACTATTATGTAACAGTACACATTTCGTATACGAAATTTTCAATTAATACTTAATTGTCCCTTAGCCTTAATGAGATAAATGCTTATTTTTCCTAACCATATCCCTAGGGGTTGAAGCCATGGCGATAGACTGAGAAAGACGAGAATGTGTAGAGAGAGTATATAAAGATGTTAACTAAGAAATGGTGGGGTATTTATAATGACGAGTAACTAGACTATAAGAAACAAGTGTATATCCCAGCTGATGTTCAACTAGTTAATATGAAACCATTCATTGCAGCATTCTCAGAGGCTGGTGCCATTCAATACGTCACAACCCTATCATCTACTTAGAGAAGAAGAGTCTCAAACAAAATTAAGGGTCATTCCCTTTTCCAACTAAAATTGGATTATCTCCAGGAAGGGCTTTTGATCCCTAGTCTTTTTTTTATTCATCTTATGTAGTTGGTAATGACCCAGATCCTGTGTTTCAGCAGGACTCCTACTGGAGTTGTTGTTATTGTTGTTGTTGTTGTTGTATAGTTGGTAATGAAGTATGTCCCAAGTTCTTAATGCTAGCCTAGGAAATAAGCTTCACTAAATAGATGTGTCAATGTTAATAACTTGTCCAAAACCTTTTGGGATATGTAATATTAGTTTATGTACAATGTTACATGCCATTATAATCAATTTGAAGCAAATGTAAATAAAAATACATAAGTTTCTTATACTACTAATTTTTTCTCCTTAGTATGTATAACAAGAATATACATAGGGATAGTTTCAATCTACGCATGCCTAGTGTGCAATGGTTTCGATTAAAAAGAATGCAAAGAAGTGATAAGAGATGGAATTTTAGCAATCAGCATGAATACAATATGTTTACGCCCTACATTTAGAAGCAATCATAAATCTACAAGAATTTTTCAATCAATACTCAAGCGTCTAACCAACTAATGCTTTTCATTAATCACAGTTAAAAAAACAATTTAAAATTTAGCATCTAACCAATTAATACTTTTCAAGTAGCATTTTATTGTGACCAGCAAATCTATCATAAATATAAAATAATTCCTTTGAATATAAATTCACATGTTTTGTCTATTATCCATATGTTGATTAAGAACATAAGCCATCTCTTTTAAACCTTATTCTACCTTAAAATCATTGTCTATTGTTAAACCTTTAACTCTATTATATATTTTCATAAAAGTTTTTTAGTGAGTTTTGGCTAAGAGGGAATTAACATTTTAAACATAAACATATTCTAATGTTCTCAAATTTTGAGAAAATTTTATACAAATCAATTATCTGATCAGTCTTGAGTAAATAAGATTTTACACAGTAGTTATAGAACTTTCCTCACAATTAGAGAATAAAAAGTTAGAATTACAACAATCTTGTTAATAGTAAAATACGAATAGTAGATAATGAAATTTATGAAAGATGGCCCAGTTTTTTTTGTAATTTATGGATCTACAGAGTGTAACATCCCGGTCCCACATAACGGGTCGGATCAAGGAACCGGGTCTATGAGAAGACCAATGAGAGAAGTAATGAC
>JANQBM010751231.1:0-11836 GCA_025594535.1 Erythroxylum domingense | reverse complement strand
TTTCTGAAAAAATATACTATAAGTTCCTGTAAACTACAATATTTATATCATAATATATAAAATTAGATAAAATAAAAAGATTAAATAATTTATTTTTGTACCTTAAATTCCTGATAATAAAAATCCTCTATCCCCTGAGAGACATGCTTCCATATATAACCCTTAAGTTTTATCTTCTCCTTAAACTTGGATGAGATAATTCTGGAGCATGTTCCAGTTGGAACCAACCCAATATACAAGCTATTTTAGATCATTTTCAAATTAAAACCTATAACTTAAGTATAAGCCTATGGTGTTATCATATATTACAAAATTTTGAGAATTTCACTTACAGATTGTTGTCAATTATAATGCAAATTTTTCCATTAGCTTCCTTAGCTCTAGGTTGGAGGTCGCCTCCTTTATCCGCAATGTTGTCAGTATAGATTCAAATTTTGATCTAGGAATAGATGTTGCATCGATAGTATCTGTTCATCCGAATGTAGTAGGGGTGCTGAATGGTGCAGCAGTAGGTAGGGAAAGTGATCTACAGGGACTGTAGGAGGGGAAGGTGACGCCTCATCTAGATGTGCATTAGCTAGACGTGTAGCACCTAAGTCTGTAGCATCTGTAGAATTTGATGCTTTACTTGAACATGCACTGACTCCTCCAAATGGTGATAACCTGAGGGTTGGCCGCAACCTTTTTCCTCTTATGCGACATATTTTTAACCTAAAATTCACATTGTATTGATTATTCCACTAATAGAACACTATAAATTAAATATATAATAAATTATTGATGCATAATAAATTTATTCATATAATATTCTATTACTTACACAAATTAATTGCTATCATCACTTAATTATAAATCAAAATCATCATCATCATCATCTTCTGTTTCTGAAGAATTAAAATCAAAGTCAAGCTCCTCTTCAAATCTCTTGCCCTCTATAATTCCTCATCCTTCAGATGAAATTTCAACATATTCATTATTTGGATCATTCAAAGGTTCATTATCGTCATATGTTACACATGCATTTATTTAATGAACATCTTCCTAAAACATTTCATTTTCGATTCTCTTATTTTGTCCTTTTCTATGTAATTCAAAAACACCTCTAGGTTTTACTTTGCAAACGACCAACCAATTTAACTTATTTCATCTTAAGCTAGAAAAGGGACATAAAACTCTTGGGTCGCTTGAATCGCCGACACGAAATATTTAAATTATCAATCTTCTTCTCTGGTTAATTTCAACTAGATTGTATCGGCTATACACTTTTGTTCCAACATTAGAAGTTAGATCAAACCATTTACACTTAAATATCATACTCTGTTTTATTGGCAATGTGGGGTATTCAATTTCAAGTATCTCAATAATTTTACTATAATAATCCATCAATTCTTCCTACATGCAGACCCTACTATTTACCATTGCCATATTATGAGCATGATATTCTATATGAAATTTGTATCCATTAATAAAATACATCATATATGATTTAACAGTTTGCAAATGTCATTTCGCAAGATCACATATGAACTTGTTCTATATTGGATTTTATAAGGCCTAGTAAAAAAATCATATTTAAACTTAAAATGTCATTTAAATACTTTGATATGATAATTCAACCATTTCAATTATTGTAAGTCAAAACTTGCATATTTCTTGAATCATCGAGGAACGTGACTTTCAACTTCTTTATTAATATCATCCTGTGTTTTTTCAGGCATTAGCTCACCTAACCATTCCTCGTATAATCTATAAGATTATTATGTATTTTAGCTGTGAACACCATTCACCTCGAAACAAATAATCAATTTCAATTTTAACTTATATTTACTGCACGAAAGGTTGAATCTCTTGGTAATTTAATAAAGTGTAACCATGGGCAGCCTCTATTTATTCTTCTGTTAAAATTCTTCTTGTTCAACATCCATATGTTTGTCCAAGATAAGTGAAAGTGGATAAGTTACCATCAACATCACCTGTTTCACCCCTATCATCATTACGAGGAACTTTTCTTTCTTTTGTGTGCACGTGCGGCTCAAAATAATGTGAACAAAATGTACTTGATTCCTCTACTAAATAAGCATTATATATCGAACCTTTAACTCTAATCTTGTTTTAATATTTTTCTTTAAGTGATGCAAATACCTATATTACAAAAAAGGTATTATATTCCTCGTGTCTACACACCTTGCTAAGTTCGAAACATAACCATCGAGAAACTTTAGACTTTTCAACCATTCACATAAAAGTGTAACATGCTTTTGGATATTTACCCGTGCGAAGATCTTTATCTAACTCGTTCCTTCTACAAAAAAATTGCAAATCAACTCGTGATTTTGCATTTTCCTTTGTCCTCCATTCAATGTTTATTATGGTGTTGAACAAATTGTAAAAAAAAAATCAGTATGTATAACATCTAAATTATGACATATCAAATTAGTTTTCCAATATGCAAATCCCAAAAGATACTTCATTTTCTCCAATTGAAGTTTTTACTAATGCACCTATTAACGTTCAGTTTCAAGTTCTGTAACTTTTAGCAATCCTAATTCATCAATTACTTACAATATCTCTTCACCAGCTTTATAAGGGGGAGAAGTTGTTTATACCATCCTATTCTGAATGAACTTTTGTTTATTATGCCTAAATGGATGATTTGGAGGAAGAAATTTCCTGTTGTTGTCAAACCATGTTGTTTTTCCCCCGTTAGGAAGATAAAATTCATTAGAATCATTGCCACAGTAAAGGTAAGCCAATTTCCCTACTATGCTCCATCTAGACAACATAGCATATGCAGGGAAATCACTAATAGTCCACATCAAAGTTGCTTTCAACAAAATATTTTGTTTAAGAGACACATCATATGTCTCTATAACAAATTCCCAAAGATGATGCAATTTAGATACCAATGGTTGTAAATATACATCAATTTTATGTTTTGGATTCGTATGCCCTGGCACAATCACTGTCAAGAACATATGTGCCTCATTTATAAACATCTATGGAGGCAAATTATAAGGAGTAATTATGATTGGTCATGATGAATATTGTTGGTTGGATTGACCAAAAGGTTGGAATCCATCTATCGACAATCCTAACCTAACATTTTGACTTTTGGCTGCAAACTTAGAATAAGTGTTATTGAAATGTTTCCATATGAGTGCATTCGATGGATGGCTCATTATTCCATCTTTCTATTCATGTTCATTATGCCATCTCATGAGAGATGCAATAACATCAGACGTATATAGTCTTTGAAGTCTAGGAGTTAGTAGGCAATAATACATCTACTTCCAAGGTACTAATTTCTACTTCATAGTACGCTTTCTTAGTTTGAACCCAGATTGACCACAAAATTTTCAGTTTTGTAATTCCACATTATCTCCCCAAAACAACAAAATCCCAAATTGCAACATTCAATTTTCTCAATTAGCAAACAAAGACCCCTAATAAGTTTTTTCATATTGTAAAAATTATCAACCATTTTATGATCAGGAGTTAATAATTCATTATACCAAGCAAGAATTTTATTCAAACTTCGATCATAAATATGCCTTTCAGACTTTATGTTCAATATTCGAGCAATTGAAGATAATTGAGTCATGGTCTCACAATTTGGCCATAATTCTTAGTTAGCTGATTTTAGTAATTAAAAAAAACTTTTTTTGCATTTAGGTTCGGTTCTTCTTCAAGATTTTTTATATTTTCCTGAAAGGTATAACTAACTGTATCATAAACCATTTTGGTGTAAGAATTTTCAGTTGCACCCATATTATTTGTTATAAATCCAATCCCCCTTCAAACCCATCTACATTTATTGATGAGTTTACTTCATTACCCCTTGAGGTGCTACAAATTAATGGCTCCCTATGTTGTGTCCACTCAAAATAATTTGTAACAAACCGTTTTCTTAACAAATAGAGATTCACTTCATCAATAGGAAGAAAATGAATATGTTTGCTCTTTTTACGTGGACATCTGATTTTTGAACCATCTATATATGCAGGTTGAAAACATGCATAGTCAATAAAAGCTTGAACTCCCTCAATAACTCAAGATTAATGAAATCATCGGGTGTTAATCGTCTATACATCCAAGATCTATCAACATTACTCATTTATGCAAAACTGTTATTTAAAAAAGTGATTTCATAGTTAGATATAATAATCATTATGGTATTATCCATATTAATCTTACAAAACATTTAATCTTTAGTTTACACATTAACAATAACACAAGAAGAAAGCATTGTATTATAGCATTTGCATAAATTTCTGTAATGTCAGATAACTGGGAAATATTTTAGGTTGCATGTAATGTCAACTAATTTCAAGTATTTACTGTTCATATCAACTCATATAATGACAATATTTTGAGAGAACTTAATACAATTATATTGTTTCTTCACCTAAGCAGTTATCTAAGTATTACATGATTGAGATGCTTACTTTACATGATTGAGATGCTTACTTGTTGATAAATAAATCATGTTTTAGAAACATTAAACAAAAACCCATTTCAATGATTAACATGAATAAACCCATACATTTAAAAAACAAAATTGGAAAAAAAAAGACAACAAAGTGAGTACCTTTATACTCTAGAAATGCCCAGGACCGAAGCTGTAACAAATCCCTAATAGCAACCAACATAATCCAACCAAAAAGAAATTAACTTCACTCCAACTAATCAATAAAACAACAACTGTATGAATAAAAAAAAATCATGTAGTCATTATTGAAAGAGAGGAAAAACTATTATGATTCATCAAATTGAACTTTATACAACAGGTAGGATTTAATTAAAAAAATTGCTAATGTGCTAATTACAATAAAGAGGAAAATTATCTTGTTAATCAAAGTACCGAAAGTGTTATATAGAGGTCAGTCTAAGACTTAGAGTCGGGACTTAGTTCACAAAATGAAAAGTTTAATATATTAAACAAAAGACCAAGATTAGATTCTAGAAGATAATTAATATTGCTCTTTCATTACAAGGGTAATGATGCCATTATAGTAAACTATATATACTATTTCCATAAAGAGGAGTCTAAATGTAAAAGAAAATGCATTAATTTAATCTTAGTATCTAGTAATTAACTTCATAAAGTTATTTTCCTTTTAATTTTTATCATTTTATTTTAAAAGCTAAATGTGATATAATTAATAGTCTTAAGTTTTTCAAATCAAATCTTTAAAGCATGTCAAACCAAGATCTTTTTTACTAGTAAGTTCCCCTACAACATAATATTGGATTTGAGATATTTACAGATGAATTACTCTAAATGCAGTTGATAATACCACAAAAATATACAAATATCACAGAAATGTAGACCAGTTTATACATCCACAAACTACTACAATTAATAACTTATACCTAGGAGTAAAACAACTTGTAAGCACACAATGGCACCAACTCATATATTCTAGGGATAACATAATTAAAATTGGAGAGGTACTAAGTCAAGGAAGCAATGAAGAATACATGAAAGATTAAAGGATGTTCTTTAGAAGAACATATTTTTAGGAAAACTATCATATTTTTAGGAAAACTATCATATTTTTATAATGAAAAGGATTGATCATATAAAAAATATAAGGTTGAGAAAAATAATAAGAGGTCTCCTTTGAAGTAAAAGGCACTGTAGAAATAAAATTAAAGAAAGATTATATGTGTTACAAGTCAAAGTATCTAAAAAATTGAGTTTTCATTTACTATAGTGAGAAAGCGTTATTTTAAGGTCAATAAGTGGTAAAATAAAAAGTCTCTCTTCTTATGTACTTAGTGATATGAAAGAAAGGACAATGATACATATAAAGGGATAAACTATTAATTGAGCACCTTAGTTTTGTGACATAGACTTATTTGTTTTAACAAAGTCAGATGATATTTTTCTTATAGTGGAAGGAGTATAGTTATTGGATATTGTTAAGATAGGCAGAAGACATAAGCAAAAGAAAGAGAATCATCTTTAAAACATAAAAAGGAAGAAAGTGACAATGATGACTATAAAACCTTTTCTCAAAGCAGCAATGAGGAAATATCTTGACAAGGAAGTTTAAGAGGTTCCTTAAGAAGAAAAAAGAACAAAAGAGAAAAGGAAGCAATGGTGAAGGTAAGTTTCATTGTAATGAAATAATTAGCACTGTTTGGTATGAAAGTGAAATGATAAGCCACCTTAAGGATCAATTCCTAAACCTCAAAGATTGCAAGAAGATAGGCAAAAAAGATTACAAAAAAGAATCAATGAAAGAAATATAGGATAAATTAAGTGAATTAACAGGAGAAGGAAAATATAATATATCTAAACCAACTTGACTTATGACAATAAGCTCAAATATCTAGAACAACTTAAGAAATAGTGATGATTAGCTATAGTATGGTGAATTTATTTGAAATTTTCAATAAGTATAGGAAAAGGTGTCCTTAAAGTACAAAGAAACTAAGGAATTTCATGTATGATATAATAATATAATGAATGAGAATAAGAACATTATAAAAAAAGTTTTAGAATACGAATGAATCACTTGAAAGGTTTAATAAAGGAAAAGAAAAATTAGTAAGACCTTAAACTATAGGCGTGGAATATGATACATAGAATGTTTTATCTTATCTAATGGTAAACAAACTTTGTTAAGGGAAAGTGCTTAGAAGAGCATAAACCTTATCATACAGAAACTAAGATTTAAGTGCATCTTTTAGAAAATCATCTTATGCATCTTTAAAATAACCTAAACCATCACATTTCTATACATATATGTATAGCTCATACACTCGCTATATAAAGAAAAACTGTCACATAACCTCACAAATTTATGCAAGACTAGAAGCTCCATATAGAAACTTATGTGAACAGAACGTAAGTATAACATAATCATATAGAGCATCATAAATGATATTTGTTAAGATCTTAATTACAATATCTTAATTATTTAATTTTGGACATTATTTGATAATTGTACTTAAATGAGTTTAAGTGGGACTATTCCAAGACAAGTTTGATAAGTTTCAAATCATACTTATGATGGGATTTGATAATAGTTGTCTTATGGAAATTTAACTTGATTATGGAAGCTAAATTGTGGCTAGGATTCAAATGTGATATAGCCTGAAAGGTGTTGTTTTTATATAACACAACAACTGAGATTATGAGGGTGATTTTTGATGATTTTTAGCAGTTGGATTTTAAGGTTAATTCTTAAGGATATTTGGCAGCTGATTAGGTTAAGATATCTTTGCTAATTTTCATATGACTTGTGTGGCTGGGATTTTTGGTGATATGTGAAATCGTTGCACTTGATCACGTGACTTATATGGCTAGGATTTTTGTGATTATGTGAAATCCTTGCAGCTGTATTTTTTTTTTCAAATTGTAGATGTTGATTGGGAGGCTATATAGCTGGCCAAGTTTACGTTGATCATTAATCCATATATTGCTGCTGCGTGTTCTATTCTTGGGTGATTTGGCAGTTGCACATTCTTTTGTTTTGAGCATTTATTGAGGGTGATATAACAATTGACTTTTTTCTTTGTATTTATGTGACTTTTGTGTGACTTTTGCTGGGTATTCTCTCTCTTTCTCTTTAACGATAACAGTGGGCTATGGAGAAGGTTGAAAGTGATTTTTGCATCTGGGTTTAGCTGATGTGTGTATGAATCTTTGGTGGCTATCTTATTGGGTGTTAGTTTTGTGGCTGCTGATTGTGAGTTATGGTGTAAGAAAATTCCAGAAGTTGCAGATGCTAGTCTTAGTCGATAGTGTGATGTTTGTTGAGTGGATTGATTATTGATTGGGTACGTTTCTGGTGGTTGTCGATAGTGATGTTTGTGTCTGAAAAATTTTAGTAGCCATCGTGAATTTTGCAACTCTAATGTTTACAACATTTCAGCAAAGAAACATTTATGTTTCTTAGTGAACAACTTTCCATCTCTCTTTGAAGAAGTTGGAATTAATTAGGGAAGTTGTTTTTCTTATCTCAAGTGTTTTCGTTTATGCTTAATTTTGTTTAATTACTTGAATTATTTATTTTGTTTCGTTATCATTAAACATTGTTTGAAAAATCCTCTTAAAAGGGTAGTAAGAGGCGGTAGAACTAGTGTGTGTGAAATACTTTCACAGGTAGTGTAGGAGAGGGATAGTGTCAAAGGATGAGTGGTGTCGGCTCAATAAAGCCTTGTATAAAACTATTGTCGTTAGTGAAAGTATTAAGCTAGGTGAGGGCCATATAGACGTAGGTAAGATATGCTGAACTATATTAACAAAATTCGGTGCTGATTTTTAATTTGTATTTATGCGTTTAATTTTCTAGTTTTGATTGTGCTAGATTTTGCGAAACTACTACATCCTTCGGAAAATTTTCAATTTTCAACCCATTATATCAATTGCTTAATATCTATGAATGAGGACTACTAGATATTACATTAAAGACTAGAACATATGAGCATCAAATTTATAAAGAAACTTAACAAACAACGTGTCAGTGGACTTCCATTGATAAAGTATACAAAAACATAACAATATAATGAAAAGCAGTGAGTAACAAGCATCATGTAATATGTAAGTAACATGTGAGAAATAGTCTTAAAATTCAACATCTATTAAACCTTAAAAAAAAAACTCAAATCACGAGACAGGCTTATACATGAGAAGAATTCCAAAACAAAATATAAATCACAAAATAATATCAATCAGTAGATAGATAACCTATTATTATTCCCAATAAATGGCTTCTCCCATTCTATCCTATTTTATCCATATGCCTAGTCAATTGCTTTTCTTCATACACACATTTTGATCCTGCTTCTTTATTTTATGCAAACCGTGTTCTCTATCTACCATTCATAACCAACAAGAGTACATAAAATCTATTCCTTCCGTAACAGTTAAATATAATTTTGATTAAAAACAAACGAATTTAGCTTTTTAGAGTTCGAATAACTTTGTCTTCATAAAGTTTACGTGAACCCAATTATTGCAATAATAAAATCATGCTAAAGCAATCATAGAAGACAAAATCACTGTAAATCGCTAAAAAATGTACACCCATTTGTAAACAAACTGATAGTAGAGTACCTAGTTTATGCCTTTTGCTTGTAGCCCTGCAAGATCCTCGAGCTCAATTCTGCCCTGAGCAGACATGAAATAATCAATTAAATGTATCCAAGCAAGGAAAGAAGCATCCAAAGAAAATTTCTCATATATGAAATTTTTCGATATGTGCAAACCAAACCCAAATGAGAGAGACTGAGACAAGGAGAAGAGCAAAGAGAATGATGAGAGGAAAGGGTCCAACCCACTGTGGCCAGCGAGGATAATATGTATTCAGCATCTATTATAGTGGAACACAACGCAAATTTGAAAGAGGGAGAGAAGAGAGGACCAACGCAAATCGTGGGAGCGATTAAGGTTAGAACCAGAGAGTGAGAGAGAGGGAGCTTAACTGAAATATATCTATTGTTTTTAATGGAATTTCCAAACGGAATGGTTTTTTTGTAGGTAAATTACATGCAGAATCATATTTTTGTAGGTGAATTCCTGACGGAATGGTTTCTTCCATAGGTAATTTACCTACGAAATCAAATTTTTGTAGATGATCTTTCTGTAGGTAATTTCCCTACGAAAACATCACCTATAGTAATTTACCTACGGAAATATATATTTCTGTTTAGAAATTACCTACAAAAATGCGATTCTATAGGTAATTTACCTGCAAAATGATATTTCTGTAGGGAATTTCCTTATAGAATTTTTTCTATCGATAAATTTTGTATGCAATTTTTATCAAGAAACATTAGTGCCTATTTTTGCGACGACTTTCACTATTTTGTCGCTAAATTTTGTCGACAAAGTTTGGCTGAACAATTCCCTCCTCTATTAACGGCGGATTTTTTTCAGTCGCAAAATACCTGTAATATCCGATTCTTGGAACGTGTTTAGGGTTAGAACCCTAAATCATTGTGAATGAGTATTAGCATTGTGAGCATTTCATTTACATGCATATTATTAGCATATATACATGAATTATAATTTGTACATATTACCAAGATAGTATATGCACTCAATTAACTTATTCCAGGGTATGAAAGATTTAAAATGAACATGATGTGAATTATGGATTGTTATGTTTTGCATTTTGGTTTGAATGGATTCCAATTAGTAATTTGGAATTAAATGTTATTAATTGGAAGATTGATAAATTAATATGTACATTGGATAAGAAAAAATGCCTAGTGGTAAGATAAATCGATACATGAAAAATTAGGGTGACTAAGCCTATAAATGAATAACATTTGGCATAGATAAATGAGTGATAAATGGACTAGTAATTAAATGACAAATAGATCAATTATGGAGTGACAAGTAGATCAATAATTAGGAGACATGTGCACTAATTAATTGGTGACATATGGCAACTTAATGTGTGGATAAATGGCAGCATATTAGGTTGATACATGACATACATGCCTTAAGACAAATGCCTTGGCCAAATTAAGACACGTAACACCTAGTGAAGAAAGTTACAATAAGGATAGCTTTGCAGTCTTCTCCTTTGTTCTTCATCTTCTCCACTGAAATTTGCATCCATCTTCTTTCTAAATTTTGCTTGAACCCTAACTAAATTTCTACACCAAAACCTTACATACATCTTTCACAAAATAGCCAAGAAATCTGTTTAAAGTGGTCTTCACCTTATTGCCGAAAACCAACTCAGTTTTACCTTGGAATTGTGTTGATTTTGCTTGCTTGGAAGGATAGGTTATCTTGAAGTCTTAAGCAAAAATTGGAATCTTTAAAAGTAAGTAACAATATGATCTTTATGGCACGATTAATATGAGAATGATGCTTGAATTAAAATGAAATGTGTATGGTGTTAGTGATGATATGTGCCATAATATGTTGGATAAACTTGAATGTCTTCTACTTGTGCTTGGTGTGTGAAAACCGTGGGTATTAGGTTGATTCAAGGATGAATTAGATCTGGATTTGAAGTATATTGAAGGTGAATATATGCCAAAGGAAGATGTAAATATAGTTTTCTAGAATTGAGAAAGAACTAGGACTATATGCATGATAATGTATGATAGTTTTTGGTTTGATTTTTGATGCATGAAAGACCATGATTTGTGAGCTATCAATTGAATAATTTTAAGCTGGATTTGGAGTATAATTCATATCTATATGAGGTTGCATAAATGGACATGAATTCTAAAAAAATTGGAGATTTAATGATGGTTCTAAGTTTGGTAATTCGTGGTGAAATGAAGGAAGAAAGGCAAGGCATAATCGTGGCCTTCGATGCACGATTGTGGCCTGTATATTTAGGTTATGTAACGATCGTGGCATAGTCACCACGATCGTGCATGGCCTATTGCAGAAGCTTCTGTCACGATCGTGAGATGGTTCATCAAGATCGTGGGTTAGCATAAAGAGTGAAATGATGTCTTTTAAGTAATGTTTGAAACAACTAGCGCTAAGGTACTTTATTATGATACATATGGACTTGATTGGGGCTTAAAATGAATCTAATTTGATGTTGAATGAGTTGGTTGAATGTTTGATAAGTTGAAGTTGTTAAATGATGTTGTAACTTAAGGAAGTGATTGTTTAATAACAATGTATTTAAGTTTGAAATAAAGGAGTGCTAAAGGAATGAAGATGTTCTTATAATCTAAGATTGGTTAAGAAATGAGAATAAGGACATATACCTGGGAAAGTCATTGAGTATGCATTGAACATGACATATGTATATATTTATATGATTGAATATGTATTTGATTGATCACCTTAGTAATGTAAATTTGTGTGTATTAAATGATTTTAGATGCACAAGACGAATGC
>JANQBM010751125.1:0-14661 GCA_025594535.1 Erythroxylum domingense | reverse complement strand
AGATTTTGATTTTAAAAATCTTGTGATTTACAATTACAGCTTTAATTGTTTAAATGTATGTGATGCCATGTGGAGTTTTGTAGTGATCGCACGTAGCGCTCCCTTATCTTAGGATATGTATCGGAATGACCTACAGACGTCCCGGTGCGTACCCTAGGGTAATGGGGTGTTGCACTCTAACCTAAGAAATTCTCTCCTCCCACTCTCTAACACTCTTCAAGTTTCCTTTCGATTCTTGGAATTTTCTTCAACTCTTTCATTATTCTTACAATCTTTTCATCTTTTCATGCATTAATCATTAAAAAATATAAGGAATTGGGTAAGATTTTGCTCTTTCTCTCTCTTAAATCTAAATTTCACTCTCTCTCATTTTTTTGCAGATTTTCTTCTTGCAATGGCACCACCAAGGAAGATGATGGCTAAGAAGCCAGTTAATGAACTCTAACTTCAAGTTTCTAGTGAAGGTAAACTCAACTTAGCAACAACCTATTAGGCCCCATTTTCAATTTACTCAGAAAAAGAAGGTACAAGATTTCGTGACTTTAGGAATAGAGAAATACTCACTCCTAGGTATTTTGATTTCAAAGTGCTAAAGAACATAGGAGTGAGATGACAACTTGAGCAACTAACCGCAAACGTAAGGTGGAATAGGTTTGTTTGATGCGATATGCCTATTTATGCCATTATAACCTTATAGTTTTTCACAACAGTCTGGTATAACTCTAAAATGGATGCGTTTTGGTTTTGGTTAGCTGGAAATGTTTTTAAACTTGATTATCCTATCATGTGTGAAATTTTCAGTTTATCGAACGCAAAAATTCTAGATGGTCACGTTGATTTTTATGTTGATTACTATTGGAAAACTCTCACAGGTGAAGAACATTTTGACTCACGTAATGCACTGAATTCTTTAATCTATAGTTCCGAATATTTGCTATTGCATAAATTTATATGTCTGACTGTGTTTAATAAAATGGAAAGCAACAAATGCTCAGCCAAAGAGATTTTCTTTTATGGTGCATGGATCAAAAAATTAAAATTAACACACTTTATAGGATTTTTCGATCACTAGTGAGTGTGGTTAATAAAAAGAGTTCATCTTTTGGGATGTCTCATATTGCTTCAACTTTGGGTTTGTTTTATAATGTCAAGATGGAGAATTTGCGTACTACTCCTAATGATATATTTGAAATAGCCTATTTGAGGCACTCTGAGATTATGGAGGTCCATTCTATGGACCTTCGCAATCCTCAGACGCGCATTACAGTGAGGAGCAGAATGGGCACTAGTATAGTTGCATCCTGACCCTCCACATCACGCGTAACTCTGGAGCCTAAGGAGGAAGCAGTAGAAGTAGAACCAAGTGCACTGGCAGAGCTCGATCGATTTCAACAAATCCTCAACCAAATGGACACCAATCAACAACAAAGGACATGCCAACTTAATGAGCTCGGCACTCAAATGTGGCAAGTTCATAAGGAGCAACGCGGCTTGAAGAAAAGGTTCCTTAACTTCTATCGGCCGACAAATTTTGAAGCTCCTTCGCCTACACCATCACCACCATCATCTCCATAAGCCACTTCTTACCCTAAAATTTTCATTTGTGTCATTTTCTTTTGTTAGATTTCCTGTCATTTCCATTTGGTTTGATTTTTTTTCTTTTGTGTGGTTTTATGTCTTCTGTTTATTTTCATGTCATTGTTTTTTATTTGTTTTATTTGAGGTCATTTTCTTATTGGTTGTTGTTTTGTCACATTGAGTACAATGTGATCCTTAAGTGTGGGGAGGCGTCATTAACTTTCTTAATTGCATTGTTTGCATTTTGATAATTGGGATGCATGTTTAGGCATATTATATGTGCTTTGTGTTAGCAATGGTGTTTTGTGTTAGCAATGGAACCGTACTTAAATCACTCCGATAAATATTGCCACAAAATTCTATCATGTTAGTTAGAATTAGATTGAATGCTTTCTTGAACTCAGATTAGGCTACTTAAGTAGAAAGTGAACCATGTAGAGTAATAAAAAGTAGTTGGTTATATAAGCTTAGTCACAAATTGACATTTGAATAATAAGGTAGTGTAGAGATGCATAATGACTTTTCATTTAAGCCAAAGTGAGTATTGAGCCATATGACTCCATCTATAGTCATGTCATTTCTTTATTGAGTGTGACTTCCTTAGGTTACTATCTTCAGAACTTGCTTTGAATCGGTTTGAGTTTACTAGATGCATGCTTAATAGAGATGATTTAGGCCCTTTTATGTTAACCTTTGGCTTAAATGACCTACCCATTGATTATCACTTGCTACCTTTATTGAGCCTTAACCTATTGTTTATTGAAAACACCCAAATTTTTAAAACTTTAAACCCCATTATCTTACCCTTTCACAAGCTTAGTAAAGTATTAAGTAATACATTAGTTACGATTGTATTAAAAAATTTCCCTAGTTGAGTTAAGTATATCTTTGCTTGTGGATTACAATGTATATAGCTACTTTTTTATTCATAGTTTTTCCATGTATGAAAAAAAACGAAAAAAAAGATTGATGAAAAGAAAATAAAAGAAAAAGAAAAAGAAAGGACAAGAAATAGGAAAAACAATCGAGTAGCATAAATGAGTGCAAAGTACTACATTAGTTATGTTTGGATGTTTCGGAGTTATGTTTTATTATTCGATTTTATCCTTTTTTTTTTACTTTACTTATTCTTATGCTTAACCCTCTTTCCCTTCTTTTGACCCACCTTAACCCTTACCACATTACAACCTTAAACAAGCCCTTTTGATTTATTTATGCATGAAATCATTGTAGAGAAGATTTGGTGTATTAGCAAGCCTATGGTAGTGTAATTTCCTATAGTAAGTTTGAGCAAAAGACTAAACCATAAACACTTGAGATAAGTGAGTGAAAACCGTGAGGAAAATTTATTCTGCACCTTTACTTATCTTTGAGGGATTGTGTCAATTATGAGTTTACTTATGTACACCAATGAAATGTGCATTAACTTGATATTTGAGTTGTCTTAAATTTGAGGGATTGTATGCTTTAATCATTGTGAAAATGAAGTGGTAGAATTGATTGGTTCCATTTATTTTACTTGAGGACAAGCAAAGATTCAAGTTGGGGATGTTGATAGGTGTGCATTAGGATATGTTTTTATAGGTAATTGGCATGTGTTTTCTAGCATAATTGTTGATTATTGTTCTAGTTTAGGATTTATTTTGTATGTTTTCATTAAGTTTGATTTTCATTGTTGTTCTTGTGTGTTTGACGTTAATTGAGGGCAAGAATTGACTATTTTTATGTAGGAAGAAGGAAGGAGCAACTTGGAGGGTGAACTAATGATCAAATAGGAGAAGAAATTAGGAGTGCATATGTGAGAAATTCCCACGCTCGTGGGAATCATGAAAATTCCCACGTCACGTGGAAATTACAAAAGAAAATGAGAGATGTGTCTATTACAAATTCTCATGCTCATACGAATCATGCTAATTCCCATAAGGGTGGGAATTACAATCCGAGGCAATCTGCGAGGCTTTATTAAACTTAGGATTTTTGGACTACAAAAAAGGAATTAAGCCTCCATCTTAAGGGACGACACCCACCTATAGAAACACCATCCTTGAGTGAAGAACACATGTATGGAGCATTGACGAAGGATTAAAGGCAAGGATCATCATCAAGATTGGGCAAAATAGCACATTCACAAAAATTTCTAGATTTTGGAAAAGAAGAGAAGGATTCCTTCTATTCAATTTTTTGTAATTTTAATCTCTTCTATTCTTTGTAAAAATGGATTATTTTAATGTTGATGATGTTATGTAGCCCATGTTAGGAGTCCTTCTATTCAAAGACTTCTCGCAAGTTGCAAGACCTTTGACAAACTTGTTATTTAAGGATGTGCCTTTTCTATTTGATGAAAAGTGTATATCCGCCTTTAACAACCTAAAGGAGGCATTAATATCCGCACCAATTTTATCGCCACCGGACTGGACACTTCCATTTGAGGTTATGTGCGATGCAAGTGACCTAGTTATAGATTGTGCATTAGGCCAAAGGAAAGATAAAAGGTTGCTTGTGATCTACTATGCCAGTAAGACCCTTGCAGGAACTTAGCTTAACTACACCACCATAGAGAAAGAATTAGTAGTGTAAGCATATGATAAATTTCGATCATACCTTTTGGGATCAAAGCTAATCATATTCAATGATCATGCGACATTAATATACCTTTTCAACAAAAAAGATGCAAAACCAAGGCTCATTCAATTAGTGTTACTTTTACAAGAATTTGATATAGAAGTGAGAGATAAAAAAGGATCACAAAATACAATTGCAGACTACTTATCCAGACTAGAAGGAGGGGAATGCAAGCTAAGCAAAGATATTAATGAAAATTTCCCTGATGAAACCCTAATGCTACTAGAGAGTTTAGCTACACCATGGTTCACTAATATAGCGAATTATGTTGCTAGTGGTAAACTTCATTGTGATCTATCTTACTAACAAAGAAGAAGATTCCTACATGATTGTAACCGATATCTATAAGATGAGCAAATTTTATACAGAGCATGTGTTGATGGGTTAATGCAACGATGTGTTCCGGAGGAGGAAATGTTAGACATATTAAAGAATGTTATGAAGGACAATATGCTAGACATTATAGAGCTAACAAAATGACAGCTCGGATACTCGAGAGTGGATTTTATTGGCCACAATTGTTTAATGAGCTCAAACTTTCGTGGAACAATGTGATCGATGCCAGAGAATAGGTAACTTCTTTAAAAGAGATGAGATGCCTTTATCCAACATTTTAGAAGTGGAAGTCTTCAATATATGGGGCATCGATTTTATGGGACCTTTCCCATCTTCAATGGGAACACATGTACATTCTAGTGGGGATGGATTATGTTTTGTATTGGGCTAAAGCAGTGGCATGTCCAAGTAATGATGGAAAGGTAGTGCAAAAGTTCATCAAACTGTTATTCAATCAGTTTGGAGTGCCACGTACAATAATAAGTGATGGAGGTACACATTCTGCAACAAAAATTTTAATGCCCTCTTAAAAAGATATAGAGTGCACCACCGTGTTACTACACCTTACCATTTGCAAACTAATGGCCAAATGGAAGTTGTCAATCAAGAACTGAAACAAATTTTAGAAAAGGAGGTAAACAAATCCAGGAAGGATTAGGTAATAATGCTAGACGATGCTTTATGGGCTTATAGAACTGCTTTCAAAACACCTATCAAAATAACTCCTTATAGACTTGTGTATGGAAAAGCTTGTCATTTGGAAATCGAACTAGAACATTGTACATATCGAGCGATAAAAATGTTAAATTTTGATAGCAAGTAGGCGAAAAGCAACTTTTGCAGCTAGACAAACTTAAAGAGTTTCGTTATAATGCGTATGAAAACACCAAACTCTACAAGGAAAAGGTAAAGAAATGACATGATTCTCAACTTAAATAAAAGGAATTTAAAGTAGGAGATGTAGTTTTGCTATATAATTCAAGGTTGAGGCTATTTCTAGGAAAGTTAAAATCTCGATGGAGAGGACCTTTTACAGTCATTCAAGTTTTTGATCATAGAGCCCTCAAATTAGAAAATGCCAACAAGAAAAATTTTAGGGTCAACCGGCATCGTTGCAAGCTATATTTCAGAGGAGTAATTCCCAAGAACAAGGAAGTGATTTCCTTTTATTTGAACAATTAAGACACCTCCATGGATGTAAGGTCAAGCTAATGACCATAAATTAGCATGTTTAATAGTTTGATTGAAATTGTTAGGCTTAGTTAAAGTTGTTTTGAACTTCTCTTACTCTCTTTAAGCAATTCCAAGATAAGACAACAGGCTCAAGGCTTCCAACTACCATCTCCAACACCATTCTTGCCTCTATCACTATGAGGCTTTATTCTAACCCTTTTTTTAAAATTTAGTCCTTATTTTATTCTTGTTTTTGCTTTAATTCATGTTTCTTCTTACTATGCGTGTTTTTTGGCCTCCTTGTCACATTGAGGACAATGTGTTTTTCAAGTGTGGGAAGGATTATGTGTTTTGTTTTGAATGTAAATTTTGCATGTTGTATGATAGTTTGTTAGGTTGCATTTTGTGAATTGTGTGAATGTGTCAATGGCTTAGATGGATTGAAATTGATTTAATTTTGAACATAATATATTAGGTTGTGAAGGGTCATTAGCTTGCAAAATTAATGAATTGGGTTTTTTGACTAAATATGTAAGTTAATTAGGATTTAGTGTGAGTTTTCACCCTCTAAATTATCATATTCATTCATAATTTAAAGACTTTCGAGTAAAATAGCTCTGCTAGTATTTTTCATGAAAATGACTAACTTAAGCAACAAGGTAGGCCACAAAAAAAGTTTGTTGGTTAATTTTAAACGAATAACTATTCCACTGGTCTTTAGGTTATGAATAGGGCTAGTAGCTAGTTGAGAACGTGATGTAGTTGAGTAACCAAATTGGCACACATCACAAATGTGTGTCTTCGTATTAAAAGGTTATATAGCTAGTTGAGAACGTGATGTAGTTGAGTAACCGAATTGGCACACATCACAAATGTGTGTCTTCGTATTAAAAGGCTATAATGACGTTTCAACTAAGCAGCTTAATTAAAAAATTGTCTCAGTCAAGTAACCGAATCGACATTCATCACTAATGTTTGTCTTCGAGTAAAAGACTAGGTCCATATTCAATAAAAAATGTGTTTTTAATAAAGCCTAACAAACTTGTAAATGGCTTGACTTTTCATAAGCACATACTT
Source organism: Erythroxylum domingense (assembly GCA_025594535.1). Lineage (NCBI taxonomy): Eukaryota > Viridiplantae > Streptophyta > Magnoliopsida > Malpighiales > Erythroxylaceae > Erythroxylum > Erythroxylum domingense. Next base: position 7,875 of record JANQBM010751125.1, on the reverse strand, counting down.
AGTAGTAGTTATAGAGCTAAATGGCCAAAGAATTATTAATGTGTATGTACAATTGAAAAGGGTGAGTAACTTGACATTTGAGTTTTAATTAATATATATGTTTAGTTCAGAGCCCCTAGATGCGGATTTTGCATTTTAATGATTTAAAATAACTTGAATGATTGTGTTTAAAGTTAAATTCATTTCATGAAGTTAAATTCATTGTCTCATTATTACATTATGTGATTTGTGGTTTTTTATGTGTTTTTTATTTTGTTTTCTTAAGGACAAGCAAACGTTTAAGTGTGGGGATATTTATAAGTGTAATTTGCATCATGTTTTAGGGCTTAGTTTAATATGTGTTTAATTGTTAATTCAATCATTTAGTATGTGTTTAGGTTAGAATTGTGTTAGTTTGTTAACTATTTGTGTTTAAGTGTTTTTATGGGTTAGTACAAGTCTTTGAGCTTAAATATTATGTTTTTAAGGTACCTTGAGGTGTTTGCTAGTGTTATAGGGTCAACATTAAAGAACAGAGAAGTTTCAGAGACATTCAGGCTAAAACAAAGGCCCACGATCCTGGAACAACAGGCTACAATCATGACAAAAGCACTGGAGTTGGCCCATAAACGTGGCCTATATGCCACGATCATGATAAAAGCTTAAGACATGGCCCACAATCGTGGCCTGCATGCCATAATAATGACAGAAGGCTTGGATGTGGCCTACGATCAAGGCATACATTGGGTAGACACGCAGACAATCAAAAACATCAAGTTTCAAGAGATTTTTTAGACCTTTCAAAACCTAAAAAAATCCTAAGGCTGCTTAGAACATAAAGGATATTTAAATAATAAGACAAAGAGGCACAAAAAGCTTTTGCATTAGCCAGTTTTGGAGAAACCCTATAGAGAATTATCGAGAGATAGAGAAAGAGAATAAAGAATAGAGAAGAGGAGAAGAAACCGACTCGACGTGCTTCCCAGATCATGAGTTTCCAAACGTCTTTGTCTCTCGTCGTCTGTTTAAATCGTATTTCTTGGTATTTTGAGTTTTATTATGGTATAGAATTGAAATAATAATTGATGATAGGATTTTTGGATGTTGATGATGTTCTAAACTCACCTTCAGAGTTTTATTCTTGATTTAATGAAATCTGATTGTTTTTATGTTTGTTGGGTTCATTGTGATTGAATTCTGTGATTGCATAATTCGGTAATAAACTGAGAGGATGAATTGAATGAAAAATAATTAAATTGGGCTAACGAGAGTTAGGTGATTTAATAAAAAAAGGATTAAATCAAATTGGTAATTGTGTAAAGAGAAACTTTGCATAGGTTCTCGACAGTTTATTGGGAAGCTTAAGATCTAATTAGGGTTTTGGATAGATTGTAATTGAGGGATTGCAATTCCCATAATCTGATTAGGGTTTCTAATTTAGGATTAATGGTTATAACTCGAGAGCGAGTAATCAACCCTAAGACTGTCTAGAACCAATAATTCGATAATTCATAATCAGTTAGGTTAGCATTAAGGATTGGTAAAATTCCCTTTCTCTCAATTGGTAATTCCTTTAAGTTAAATCTTAGGTGTATGCTACAATTGCTGAATTATTAATATTTTCATGATTGATTTCTAATTTAATTTGAATAATTGAATTGAATTTTTATTTTAGTTTCATTTCATTTTAAATTTCTACGATTTATTTTGGACTTAGATTTTAGGATTAGATTATCCCTCCTCATGGGATCGACACCTTAGGTACTACGCGAACGAATTGTGAGTTTGCGGGTTGTCGAGGTATTATTAAAACTTACACACACCAAACTAGCAATCACCCACAGCTAACTTCTTTTCCATATGGTATCTTTAAGCATAAAGTCACGAAGTTGGTTATATATCATTTACCCGAAACTAGTTAACCACTAGTTATGGAGCTGGTTATACATCATTTACCCGTAACTGGTTAACCACTAGTTAGGAAGATGGTTCTACATCGCTTATCTCTAATTAGTTAACCATTAGTTGCGGAGCTAGTTCTACATTACTTATCTACACTAGGTTAACCATTATACACCGATATAATAACATGTATAAAACCTTACAGTATACTATAAACTAAAAAAATCATTTATCCTTTTTATTAACCAATAACATAATTTTAATGTAACTTCAAATCGTATGAAATTCAATTTTCAAACTACAATTCATATATTGATAAAACATAAATTTATGCTAGCAATATTCACTTGTAATGTATCATTCACATAAAACTTGTAATTATACAATTTAAAATCACATGTCGTCAATTCTTTTGCAAATAATTTAGAATATAAAACAATTAAAAATACACTTACTATTTTGCAAATTTATCACTAAGCACACTCAAGTGTTGTGCGTCTCTCATTTACCTACACAAATTGCATTTCACTTAAGCATTTATTTCCAAATTCAAAAATAAAGCATTAAAACTATATATTTAGTTTAACTGAATTTGAGATTAGTATTTAATCGTGTAACATGTACACTAATTGCATTTCTGCTTACTTTTGTAAGCTAATATATTGTTCTTCGTTTCAAAATTTAACTTTGAAAATTACTTAAATACCATCTATTACCCATTCTAACTTATCAATTTCTTCAAAACACTTTCTTACCCAATTAATTCACTATAACCATAATCAAACTTTGACAACTCACACAAACAACTACATTTCCTCTTAACGCCAACTTATCCTCACCACACATACTTATATTGTCATTTCATTTTCTTTCCAATTATTCAAAACTATTAACCTAAGATCCACCCCAAGCATCATCAAACACTTCATAAACCATTTCAACTTCATTACTTTCCACATACACCCTATATACTAAGTTTTTTTTCCAAATAATATCATAACACTTCATTTAACAATTTCAATGCCACAAATATACTTAATGACCATCCTTAATCATATTCACATGGTCATTACATCATAACCATACTTTTATATAAAAAAAGCCTTTTTAATGCTAAACTTAACATATTTCACATTAAACTTTTCCAATTTAATTCCGTTTGGTTTCTAACATTTAAAATCAATCCAAATTCACTTCCATGACATTCTAATACACATTCAATTCGTAAAATTTCATTAATGAATTTTTATATAATCATACACCTTTTGCTGAATTTCAACCAAAACCAATTCCAATTCCATTCCTTTTCATTTCTTTTCTTTATTAGCATCAAAATAATATCATAAAATATCAAAATAGAATTTTTAGATCAAATCATACTAAAAAGACCTAGCCATAGTTTATTCTTCCAACTTGATTTCTTAGTTTACTTTCTTAATTTTAACCCTTAAATGCTTCCAATCTTATTATCTACTCCATGGCAAGTCAAAGATCACCATTGATCTTAAACACATCCATCCCAATCAAAAAACCACTAAAAAATTAGAAATTTAAACTAGAAAAACTTACCAATTTTTCTTCCAATCTTTTGGGTAATTGATGACTACTTAGGCTTGATTAAGATCTCTTCAAATTCAACTTAAAACCCAAAAAAAAGGGCTGCACTCTTCTTCTTCTCCTCCTCCTTGGACGAAACTTCACCTTGGTTTCTCTTTTTTTCTCTTTTATTTTTGGTCTGTCGCGTTTATGTTAAAAGAATGAAGCAATTTGTCTTACTTTGTACTTTTTATGCTCCATGTCATCTCCTAAGTGGACATCTTTAATGACTCATTAATCCACTAAAACCATGTAAAAAGATCAAATTGCCTTTTAATGAACTTAATTTAGTAACCAACTGACTTAAGTTTTGAAAATATTATGTAAACTTGATCATGAAAATACTCTAATTAGGGTCAATACTTATTGATTAGATTCTTTAAAAAAATTTCGAATGGGGTTAAAAGCATCAATACCCATTATTTTTCAAAAATGACATTTTAGTCTTAAACTTTCAAAACTCCTGAAATCCATCCAATCGTACTTATTTTTTATCCATTTCAATATCATTAAACTCTAATACTTATTCTGAATATTTTTCAATATTTCAAGGTTGGGTCCCATCCCCAAAAATCACTATTCACCTAAATCTACTATTCATCCAAAAATCGTTCTCCACCTTAACCTTTTTCAATCTATCTTCTATTGTAGCTATTAAAGTAAAGAGAATATTAACAGAGTCTAATGGATGCCAATTGTCAAATTAAAATGAGATTTATTTTTCATTCTTTATAATCTATTGAATATTTATTTTTATCTTATCTTTTAACTTTATTTTTTCCTCCACGTCCACAAAGTATTGGCTCTTAAGCTAATCTCTGTAAAGTTTTTTCTATGCAAATGTTCAACATGTATTCATTTTATCCACAATGATTGTTTATTTATAAATCATTAACATATTCTCTTTGTAATAAATATTTTGTTCTCAAATTTTAAAAGGGTCAATATTAATTCACCCTCTTTATTTTTTTTGTGTAAGTTGATTTTTTCAGCTTATTTTTGTCTTGAATTAGTTATTACTACTGAATGGACAAAGATATTTTATTTAATTCCTTTTAACGTGCTTTATGGCTCTAAATGGAAGCATCTAGTGTGATGGCTAGTACCCATATGGATTTTTAAGGATAGACTTCATCAATTCAATTCTTCTTGCATATTAAAGATGATTATCTAAGCCTATGGTATTCTAATAATTTGTATTATAAGGGGAAAATACTATATAAAAATTAATAAGGAAGAGAAAAGAGGTAAATGAAGATACCTAACTGGAAAATCTTCTTGTCTAAATTTTGAAAAGAAAATAAAAAGCCTACTTAACTTAAGATTTCCTACTGAAAATAAAGACAAAAGATTTTTTAGATTAATTGATAGTCTAGAGATTGCTTCAAATTCTTCTAAAGCTTTAAGGAAAATACTGATATAGTATGGATTAGCACGGAAAAAATAATAGGTCATCCATAAATGATAAACTAATAACTCTAGTTCTTAAGCAATTTTGGTGGAATTTAAAACAGTTTATGTTGATTGATTTTCTAATTATATGTTGCAAAAATTTTGAATATACAAAAAATTTAAGGGGGTAAAGAATTTCCTTAACTTAGTCCTTTGTCTCCTTTAAATTATTTAATGTTCTCAATATTAACTAATTTTTGTTATGAAAAAAAGAATATATTAAGCTTTTAGGCAAAAGGTTAAAATTAAGTTCATACAAAACTATACAATTAAAAGACAATAATGCCTATACATCACTTATATTAAAATATCACTAATAATTGCACTTAGTAATCAAGTAGCAAAAGTTGATCAGAGGAAGTTAATTGATTCTCCAAGTGAGTTGAAAGTGAGGACCAAAAATAATGTTTATCCCTATAGGTAAAAATATGTTGTCTGATTTTATAGCAAATGACCAACAAAATAAGGTCTATGTTGTTCTAAGAATAATAAAAGATTATATTGTTTCTCTCTTCCTATAATTCATATGTTAAATAACTGAATGCAACTATGAACACTTATAAATGTACTATCAAATAAGCAAACTTGGGAGAATAACCAAACGGTTGCTCTGACGAAAAGTTGCAATTCCATCATCACTCATATGCCTTCAAAATTAAAGGACCCAGGGAGCTTTATGATACCTTGTGTTATTGGTGATCTAAAGTTTGATAAATTCTTATATGACTTAAGTGTAAGTATTAACCTTATGCCTTCGTTGTTTTTAGGAAAATTGAGGCTAAGGGATATGAAGCCTACTTTTATGCTTATTTAGTTAACAGATTAATCAATTAAGAAACCACTTTGTGTGGTGGAGGATGCCATCATCAAAGTGGACAAATTCATTATTCATGTGGACTTTGTAGTATTAGACTTTGAAAAGGATAGGAATTGCCCACTCATTTTTGATAAGCCATTCAAGAATAAGGGGAGAGCTTTGATTGATGTTCATGATGGCAAACTCATCCTTCGAACTAGTGATGATCAAGTAGATTTTAACATGAACAAAGTTTTGAAGAATTCAAAGGAAAGTAGCTCTTGTATGAAGATAGACATTCTGGATGAATGTATCAACGAGTAAGAGGAGAGCTGTAATGAAGAAGCGAGTTTTGAGGAAGATGAAACTAAAGAAAGAGAAGAGGAGGAGTTAGGAGTTCAGTCTAATCAAGAGATTTTAATGAGAACGGAAGCACCTGTGCCACATTTTATTTTACTGCCATCAACTCTTAAGTTAAAGTATTTACCTACACACCTTAAGTACACTTTTCTAGGAGAGGGCCAAACTTTACCCATCCTTATTTCAAACCAGCTAGATGGAGAATAAGAGAGTAAGGTTGTAGGGATAATTAGGAAGTGGATGAAGGTTTTGGGATGGAAAATATCTGACATAGGAGGTATAATTCCTAATGTAGTGATGCATAGGATTAAATTCGAGAAAGGGAGTAAAGCAATGAGGAAAAGACAATGAAGGTTAAACCCTCACATAAGTTAAGTGATCAAGAAGAAGGTGGTTAAATTGTTAGATGTGGGTATCATTACCCAATTTTGATTAATGAATGGGTGAACCCTGTGCAATGTGTACCTAAAAAGGGAGGTATAATAGTAATGAAGAGTGAAAATGGTGAAATGATTTTTATTCAAATATTCCTTCTTTTATGTATAATTTTTCTTATTTTCATGCAACATTAACAAGATACTCCATTCAACATTCATGCAACATACATTCCATTTTCACTTATTTCATTTCAAATTTGAATTAAAACAGAAGAATTTGTACTGAAAATCAAGATATGAATGCAAGCAAAATTAATAGAAATTAGACACAACAATTCCCCCACACTTAAACTAACTTGTCCCTAAACAAAATAAAAGATACTAGACTATACAAGAACAACCAATGAAAACAAATATTTTCCTAAATAATAGTCAAAGATATCAATGATCATTTCAATAAACACAATATGAGAACTTGAAACTCATAATAATCCATGAATAGACTATTCTTCGCATGCTTAGCCAAAATTAACAAGTACTTCAACTCAAAGACCATTAACAAGTGTGATAGACACTCACTCCACTCTCCATCCTTTCATACATTCAAAGGTAGGATATATTCACTCATCATTCATTTCATGTAAGGCATCTACCCTAGGCTTGCTTACTAATCCAATCTCCACCATTCATATCAAATACAAACATCAATTCAAAGATCTTTATTTTGGTTATAATGGGCCAAGGCTAAAGGTAGGAAAAAGGAGAATCACAAAACAAATTAAGCATTTAAAATAATACAGAACACTGAAACATTAAACACTCAATTCTTTCCTCTCATTTAATAAGGTTAGCACTCCCTTTTTTACATCTCTCCACTTTCTTTTAATTTCTAGTTGTCTTCTCTTCCCTCTGTTTCTTTTCTATTTCTTTCTTTCTCTTTTCTTTCTTTTTTTCTTTTCTTTATTTTTATTTTTTAATTAATTAATTATTTATTTAAAATAAGGAAATTAAGAGAAGAAAATTATAGAGGAGAGATAATTGCTACAACCATACCTATTCCTAATGCAATAACCAACTACATGTTATGATTCCCTACACTTATTCAAGCAATTACTTCCTAAACCTAGAAATACCATTTCAAATGCTCAACTTGCCTTATGGTAGGTGCAACAAAGAGGATAAATAATTAAGTTAAAAACTCATATTTTGGTTTAAAAAAAGAAAAGGTTTCATGTTAAGCTCAAAGGGGCACTAAGGGTAACATTATGGTGGCTTTTTAAGCAACAGGGGTAAATCCTAATTGCCTTCATCATTTTACCATTTGCATAATACTATATGTAACATCCCGTTTCCAGAGAACGGGTCGGACCAGAGAAACGGGTCCAAGAGTGGGGTAAATCAACACATCTCATG
>JANQBM010751018.1:0-14661 GCA_025594535.1 Erythroxylum domingense | reverse complement strand
GGCTAAAATGGGTGGGAGATTCGGCAGCTGAAGATTGAAAGTTGAAAAAGAAATTAGAGCAAAACAAAAGAGGGAAATTAGAGAGGGAAAGAAGGGAGTGGCGGTAAGCCACTAATTTCGTTTTTTCTAATTTTTTTCATTTAAAAAAAAGAAAAGATGAAAATTAAAATGACAGAAATAAAAAATTGTGAATTTAAATTCCTCACTAAAGTGAATTAAACCTAAAAATGAAAATAAAAGAAAACACATAAAAAAAAGATACGGATGGGGTGCCTCCCATCAAGTGCTTATTTAAGGTCATAAGCTTGACTCTTGGCATATGTATATCATCCATTATCAAATGAATGTTTGAGTCTAGCAGGTAGCATGCTCAGATTTTGTGAGGAGCTTGGAGCAATTTCCCTCAAAGTCAACTCCTTATCAAAACGATGCTTTAAGACTTCTGATGAGTGGAACTTCATCGCTTCACCATTATACTCTAATGTCCACTCATCTTTTCGGGCATCAACCTTCTCTAAGAGTGTTTCAAGTGTATCTCTTCCACTTAATAGTAAATTTTCCTGCACCCATGTGTCAATAAAGCCCACAGAAATAATGGGTTGTTCACCATCAAGAATTTTCATGGCATTATATATTTTGAATTTAATTAGTTCACCATCAAATTCCATGGTTAAAGATCCATCATGAACATCAATTTTCTTTCTAGTGGTTTTTAAGAATGGTCTTCCAAATAAAATCGGGGTTGAAGAAGATACATCATCACTTTCCATCTGCAAAATGTAAAAGTCAGCTGGAAAAAGCATATCCCCCACTTGAACTAAAACATCATCTAATACACCCTTTGGATAAGCATGTGAGCGATCTGCTAATTGAATCACTACATTAGTTTATTTAAGAGGTCCATTATTTAAAGATTTATACACATCATATGGTATGACATTTATGGACGCACCTAAATCTAACAAGTATAAGGTGCCATCTGTGACAAATTTAAAGGGCCACTTGTAGCAATTATATTCAAGCCACTCATCATCCAATTAACTAAGCCATTTTTCACTTATTCTCAATGCCATATGTCACCATTTCATTGGCCTAATCAACCTAAATTCCCATGTATCAATTTGTCCTTCTTTTTAACATTTTTCCTAAATTTAAGTGTACACCCCACTTTATTAATTACTCAATTATATCAATATATTCCCAGTTCACTAGTTATAATCCGTCAAACAAGATTCAAGACATAACCAACACATAATTGTGTCATAATCATTTAAAATCTTTTATACCCTGGGATATGTTAATTGAGTGCAAATACTATCTTTACAATGTTTCTAAATCATGATTCTTGTGTGTATGCAAATATAATGCATGCCAATTGAATGCTCTTCATATATTCTCACATGATATGGCTCTATCTAACAATTAATCCTTAAGTGTAGGAACGGGCTACTACATTATAGGTGTTGGAGTAAGGATTGTTACCCCCTCCTCTTCCATACTGGGCTCCCATATAATTCACTTACTCTGGATCGCTTTCCTTCATCAAGTAATAGTCCACAGTACCATGGTTCATTTGTCCACAAAGTTTACACTTTAGTTGTTTGGATTTCACCGGGGTTGAAGACGAATCCTTCATGTTGTTGAGCTGTCACGTAAAGTTATCGATTTCGCTTGTATTTATGTCATTTGATCAATAGCCATAATTCCTTTTTGCTTTAGGAATGAAGTAGTCCATCTACTCTACTTGTTCACCTATAGGAAGTTATTACTCACCATCTCCTCTATCAATTCTTCCGCTTCATCAACTGTTTTGCTCATCAGTGATCCTCCTAAAGCTGCATCAATCGTGGCTCTCGTCGGTGGGTTTACTCTATTATAGAATCTTTCCAACAAGAATTCCTTAGGTAAGTTGTGGTGTGGGCACTTCCGCTGCAAATCCTTGTATCTATCCCACGCTTTGTAGATTAATTCCCCATCATATGCTAGAAGTTGGCAATTTCCTTGATGATCTTAGTGGTCTTAGTCAAAGGAAAATACTTATCTAAGAAGTACGAACTAGCTGATCTTATATTGTGACATTGGATGGATTAAGCGAGTGGTACTAAGTCTTTGTTCTATCTCTAAAGGTAAAGGGGAAAATCCAAATTCAGACCGCATCTTCTGACATTTGATTGTACCGAAAGGAAACATAGATTTAAAGGAAGTTTGTTATATGTGCATTTGGATCTTCGTTTGCTAGTCTATAAAATTGCACTTTTTATTGAAGCATATTTAGGAGGGCTAATTTTATTTCAAATGAGGCTGCTTGAATGGGTAGCTTAGCTACTCTTTAGTTAGCTGCATTGAACCCTGATCTCATGAAATCCATAAGGGTCCATTGTTGACATCCTTTGTTTGCTTCATGGTCCATTTTATGCTAAAATTCCTTAGGCATTATTGATTTCACGATTTCTTCTTCTTTACGATGAGCTTTTTTAATGGTTCATTCTAGTCGAGTGATGTCTAAGTCTAAAGTTTCAGCTACATAACTTGAACCTTTTGTGACTCTTGTGTTCATGTAAGAGCATAATTTTAGAAATAGAAAATAAAAAACAAAAACAAAAATTAAAAACTGAGTTAAACATTTTAAACTATAGAACGAAAATAATCGCCTCCTCAACAACGATGCCAAAAACTTGATCATAAGTTTCTGATATGAATAATTTTTAATAATTAAACCTTAATATTCTACAAGTGCACGGGTTGTTTACGTAGTACCTAAGGTGTCGATCCCATAGGAGAGTTAATCTAATCCTAAAATCCAAGGTCAGAAATAATTCGCAACAATTTAAAATGAACAAAACTAAAGTAAGAAATTAATTCAATCACACAATTCAAATTCAAGAATCAATTAAGAAATAAAAACGAAATAGCAAATGCAACACCTAATCAAGAATTAACCAAAGAACTACTAATTGAAAGAAAGGGGAATTTTATCTGACTTTAATGAACACCTAACTGATTATGAATACTAGATTACCAATTCTAGACAGTCCTAGGATTGATTACTCTCTCTCTAGTTATAACCATTAACCCTAATTTATAAACCCTAATCAGATTACGGAAATTCCAATCTCTTGATTAACAATCTATCCAAAACTTAAATTAGATCTGGAGTTGTCCATAAACTACTGAAAACTTATGCAAGATCTCTTTTCGCACAAATTTACTGATTTGATTTAATTCTTGTTCAATTAAATCACCTAACTATCATTAGCCCAATTTAATAATTTTTAGTCAATTCACCCTCTTAATTTATCACTAAGTTATGCAATTGTAGAAATTAAATCATAAGAAATCCAATAAAAACACAACAATTGAATTTCATTAATATCAAAGATAAAATAACCTAAAGGTGAGTTTAGACATTCCTCAACATTCAAACAATCCTATCAACAACAACTATCCCAAATTCTATACATTCATAAATTTGAAACTAAATTGAAAATAGAATCGGAATGGATGACAGAGGTAGCAATGGCAAGAAACCTCCAATTCCAAGAAGTACTTCGCGTAGGCTTCTTCTCCATGTCTCTCTTCTTTCTTCTCTTTCTCAATCTCTTGATGCACTCTCTAGGGTTTCTAAATTATGGTTGATGCAAAATCTCCTTCTCTGTGTTCTTCTTATTCTTTAAATACCTTTGTGTTTTGAGTAGTCCTAGGTCTTTCTCGGGTCAAAAAGGTCTAAAAAATCCCTCAAAACTTAACATTTTACTTGTTCGCACGTCTGGCCATGATCGTGGCCTAGATCCAACCCTTTTATCACAATTGTGACAATCGGGCCATGATCGTTTGCTATGTTATAGTCTTCTATCATGATCGTGGCATATGGACCACGATTGTAGTCTGGCTCCAGTGCTTCTATCACGATTATGGCCTATTGTGCCATGATAGTGGGTCGTTGTTTCGGTCTGAATGTCTCTGAAACTTCTCTATTCTTCGATATTGACCTTGAAACACTAACAAGCACAACAAGGTACATCAAAAATATAATATTTAAGGTCAAAGACTTATACTAACCCATAAAAACACTTAAACACACAAACTAACACAATTCTAACCGAAACACTCAAATTAACACTTAATACATAACAAACTAAGCACTAAAACATGATGCAATTCACACTTATCATTAGTAGCATATAATGATCCCGTATCATTAGGGACAACATAAATTAGGTTAGATAACCCAAGCATATGAGGTTGCTATCTATATTGATTGTTTTTCACTTCGTAATGTAGCTGCTAAATTAAATCTAGAGATCGTATACTAGGTTATTCGTAGTTAGGTTTACTTAATGATCGTGTCTTAATAAACACAACCTAAGGGAAAACCAGGATTGGTAGAACATTCTATTAGTCTCAGATCAATAGTCCAAAAAGAGTTATAAAGATATCAGGATGATGAAATATGCTTGATTGTGTTTAGGTCAATATTGAACTTAGAACCGGACCTTAACCATATTCGACACTTTAATCATTTTTGACTACTTTCTTTAATTTGTTTTTGATAGTTTCATTTGATTTTATTTTCTAAATTGATTAAAATCTAAAAAACCCCCCTTTTTGTTATATTTTCCTAGCATCAATTAATTTTGTTATGGAAATTAACTGAACATTCCTTATAGATTTGATCCCAACTCACCCTAACTATAAAATTTAGTATGCAGAGTCAGGTAAATTTTACAACGTACTCAACATACACTATCAAATTTTGGTGCTATTTTTAGGGAGTGTGCTAATTTAATTTTTGTATTTGATTTTAGCTGGTGATTTGTGAATATATATTTTTGATAATTATTTCCTTTTTTTATTTGTTAATTTAAAATTTTGTGAGTTTTGGTGTATGGCAGTTACGAGATCTCCTTATAAAGAAATTGAGCAACTTGATCTGAAGATTGAGAGAACATTACGAAGATTGTGTAAGGAAGCAAGGTCAACTTTCGTAGAAAAATCAGAATTGGAATCTGAAGAGCTGATGGAAAATATGAGGACATTGAGGAAGTTGGCTATACTCAATTTAACTCAAAGACTATTATGCGTATCATTTACAAATTTTGCTGAACATGTTACCTTTGAATTAAAATCTGGATTAATTCACTTATTGCCTAACTTTCATGGTCTTGTAGTTGAGGATGCACATAAGCATCTTAAGGAGCTTGACGTGGTTTGTCTAAGCATGAAGCGTCCTGGGGTGACCGATGAGCAGAACTTCTTAAGGGCCTTCGTATTATTAATCAAAGATTTAACTAAGGATTAGTTATTTAACTTATCGACTAGAAGCGCAAACACATGGCTAGAGATGGAGCGACTATTCTTGGATAAATATGATTTCGGCCTCAAAGACGATGTATTTGGTAGGAGATATGTGGTATGAAGTAGTAAAGCGGAAAATCTCTTTATAAGTACTAGGAGTGGTTCAAGAAGTTATTTACCAGCTGTTCACATCACAACATATCGGAGCAACTTATCATATAATATTTTTATAAAGGATTGCTATCGATGGAGAGGGGTTTGGTTAATGTAGTGAGTAGTAGGGCACTTTGCTAAAAGACTCCCATTGAAGCTAGGATCTTACTTAGACAGATGGCTGTGAATGCTAAACAATTTAGCGCTCGCAACAATGTTTGAGGAGTAAATGAGGTAAGTAATTCATCCAGTGAACATCGTTTAGATTAACTAACATCTTTTGAGAGGAAGATTGTAGTTAGATAGGAACTAGTAAAAGTTTGTGGGATATATTCAAACATAAGCCATCCCTCTGATGAGTGCTTGATGTTACAAGAAGGAAATATGGAGCATGTGAATGTTGTAGGAGGAAACCTCACGAACTAAGATAACCCATACTAACAAATATAAAACTAGGTTAGAGGGACACCCCAACTTGAGCTATGGAGGGAATAAATAACAAAATTACTTCCAAATCGGTCACAAGGAGCATAAGGATTTTAACGAAGGCTGTATGAAACACAAAGAGCTTCCTCATCTAGTTTAAGTACATCTCTTGATGAGTTTATTAAGACATTTACTACTATCAATCTCTAATTTCAACAAAGTCTAAAGTAGTAGATACAACAATTTTAATAGGGTGTATAACAAATCCAGCAGGAAATAAAAGCAAGCATATAGAACATTGAAAACCAAGCGAGTCAAATTGTAGTGAGGCTCAATCGCTTAGAATCATAAAGGGAAGAAAAGCTGCCATCCCAACCTGAGGTGAACCCAAAGAATATCAGTGCCATAACCCTAAGGAGAAGAAAGAAGATTGAGGGTTCCAAAAGAACTCCCTTGAGGATTGCTACTGAGGAAGAGATCGAGAGGGAATCGGGGAAGGAAGAAAATTTGTCATCGAGTATGAAGGTAAATTTTGAAAGCCCTAATATTGTTAAAACTAATCCTCCACCTTTTCTGAGCAAATTGACAAAACCGAACAAAAAGGAGAAGGACAAAGAGATATTGAAGACTTTCTGGAAAGTGGAAGTCAACATACCTTTGCTAGAGGCAATTAAGCAAGTACTAAGGTATGCCAAATTTCTTAAAGAATTGTGTACACAAAAGAGGAAATTTTGGTGATGAAAAAGTAATGATGGGTTAAAATGTGTATGTGGTATTTAGAAAGAAGATGCCTCTAAAATGCCGGGATCCAAGTATGTTTACCATTCCTTGCAAAATTGGTAATACTGTGATAAGTAGAGCTATGTTGGATTTGGGTTCTTCTATTAATGTGATGCCTCATTCGATTCAAGCTTCTTTGAATTTGAGTCCATTAAAAGAAACGAGTGTAATCATACAACTGGCTAATTGCACTAATGCTTATCTTGATGGTGTACTTGAGGATGTTTTTGTACAGGTGAATAAGTTAGTGTTTCTTGCATATTTCTATGTTATGGATATGAATGAAGAGACTTTATGAAATTTGATAACTATCTTTTTGGGAGACCATTTCTTAATACGACTCAAACTAAGATAGATGTTCGTGAGGGCACCCTCGTAGTGGAATTTCACGGGGAAGTGATTCATTTCAATATTTTTGTTGCCATGAAACATCCTTTTGATGATCATTGAGTTTTTCTATTGATGAAATTAATCCTTTGGTACAATAAATGTTTAAACTAAGTTTCAATGATCATTTAGAAATGGTTCTAATTGAGGATATGGAAGTAGAAGCCAATACTGATGTTAAGATGGGAGAAGAGCTTTTGGAAAAGCAAATTGCTTTGGAATCATTGGACAGCTCTCTAAAAAGTTATGATTTGGCTTCTGTGGCTTCTATACAACTAGCTGAAGCTCACTAGAAGTTGTTACCTTATGATGTGAAGGAACCAGAATTGGAATTGAAGCCACTCGCCACACACCTGAAGTGTACCTATTTGGGAGATAAACAAACTCTCCCAGTTATCATTTTGGTGGAGTTAAGTTCAAATCAAGAGGAGAGGCTCATTCAACTGCAAAGAGAGCATAAGAAAGCCATAGGGTGGACTATCATAAATATCCAAAGGATAAGCCCTTCCATATCCATGAATCGCATTTTGTTGTAGGATGAGTACTATCATAAATATCCAAAGTCAAGCTCAACGTAGGCTGAGTACTCCAATGATAGAAGTTGTAAAGAAGGAGGTGTTAAAGCTTCTCGATGATGGGGTGATCTACCTAATCTCCAATAGTAAGTTGTAAGTATTGTCTAAGTGGTTCCAAAGCAATCTGGTATCATCGTTCTGACAAACTAGGAAGGTGAGTTAGTTCCCACCTGAATGGAAACTAGGTGGTGAGTATATATTGATTGTAGAAAGTTAAACTCTACTACTCGTAAAGACCATTTTCCCCATCCATTCATTGATCAAATGCTTAAGAGATTGGCCAGCTATGAATATTATTATTTTTTAGATGGTTTTTTTAGGTTATCTTTAGATTCCGATCGCATCAGAAGATCATGAGAAGACCATATTTACATGACCATTCGGTATGTTTACTTACTGAAGGATTCAATTCGGATTATATAACACACCCACCACATTCCAAAGGTGTACGGTAAGCATTTTTGGAATATATTGAGAAGATTATTGAGGTATTCATGGATGATTTTAGTGTGTATAAATTTTATTTTAATGAATGTCTTAAGAATCTTGCCATTGTCTTGGAATGATGTATAAAAACTAACCTTCTGTTGAACTGGGAAAATTTTCATCTTATTATGATCAAGTTATAGTTTCAGACCATGTGATATCTGATAGGGGTATTAAAGTACACAAGTCTAAAGTTGATCTTATTTCTTCATTATCTTACCCCTTTACTATAAGGAAAGTGCGTTTTTTTTCTTGGGCATGCATGTTTTTATTAAAGATTCATTAAGGACTTTTCGAAGATAACCGCACCACTATGCAAGCTTCTATAATAAGATGTCTCCTTTTAGTTCGATGAGAAGTGAAAGGAAGCATTCAATAAACTTAAGGAGCTTCTGACATTCCTATTGGTGATTCAACCGCCAGATTGGAATTTGCCCTTCAAAATCGTATGTGATGTGAGTGATTATGCAATGGGGGTGGTTCTAGGATAAAGAGTGGGAAAAGCTTTGCTTTCCATCTACTATGCTTCAAAGACTCTAAAACTAGCTCAATTAAATTATTCCACTACAAAAAAAGATCTGTTATTTGTGGTTTATGCTTTGGAAAAATTTCGATCATATTTGCTTGTTGCTAAAGTGATTATTTATTCTAACCATGTAGCTTTACAATACTTCCTCATAAAAAAGGAAGCAAAACCCAGGCTGATCAGATGAATTTTCCTTCTTTAGGAATTCGACTTGGCGATCAAAGATAATAAGGTTGTAGAAAACATGGTGGCGAACCATCTCAATTATTTGATAAAGGAAGAAGATGATTTCTCTCTGTGAGAAACCTTTCTGTATGAGCAATTATTTTCTGCTGATGTGACACCACCATGGTAGACAAACATTGTCAATTTTTTTAGTTACTAATAAATTACTTGTTTGTTGTCAAAGTCTTAGAGGGATAAGCTATGGAGTGAAGCAAAGTATTACGTATGGAATGAACCATATCTTTAGAGGCATTGTGCAGATCAAGTCATCAAGAGGTGTATACCAAAAAATGAATCATCATAAATCTTAGCCTTCTACCATTCTCACGACAAAGTGGAGTGAAAAGGATAGCTCATAAAGTTCTGGATAGTGGCTTCTACTGGCCAACATTGTTCAAAGATTCATACCTTCTGCAAATCCTATGATAGATGCCAATGGTCAGGTAACATATCCTGTAAGGATTAATTGCCATAAACTCCTTTGCTTTCCTATAAAATTTTTGAAATTTGGGGCATTGATTTTATAAGACCTTTTCCTTCATCTTTTGGCTTTATTTATATATTGCTTGCGGTTAATTATGTTTCTAAATGGGTGGAAGCCAAATCCACCAGGATTGACGATGTAAAGGTTTTTGCAAATTTTGTTAAGGATATCATCATTTCTAGGTTTAGGATACCGAAAGCCATCATTAGTGATAGAGGAACCCACTTTTGCATCAAGGTGATGGAAGTAATGTTTAGAAAATATCACATCACCTATAAAGTTTATACTGCTTACCATCCTCAAACCAATGGGAAAGTTGAAGTCTCAAATTGAAAAATCAAGTTAATCCTGAAGAAAATCATGCAGCCAAAGAGGAAGGATTGGAATGTAAGACTGGAAGATGCATTATGGTCTTATAGGATGGATTACAAAACAAAAATTTTGATGTCACCGTATAGGCTAGTGTTGGGAAACCATGTCATCTTCCAGTGGAATTTCAATATAAAGCATATTGGGCTATCAGAAGATGCAACATGAATTTGGACAATATGAAAGTGTATAGGAAGTTACAGCTTCAAAAGTTGGAAGAGATAAGGAATGAATCATATCAAAATACAATGATATATAAGGAGAGGACGAAAGCTTTTCGTGATAAGAATATTCATAAAATTTTATTTAACTATTCTTAAAATAAATTGATAAGTGTAAATTGCATTGTTTTTAGGGTATCGATCATTTGGTATGTGTTTAGGTTCGAATTGTGTTAGTTTTTTAATTATTTGTGTTTTAAATGTTTTATGGGTTAGTACAAGCTTTTGAGCTTAAATATTATGTTTTTGAGGTATCTTAATGTGTTTACTTGTGTTTCAGGGTCAATATCGAAGAACGAAGGAATTTCAGAAGACATTCAGGCCGAAACAACGACAGGCCATGATCATGACAGAAGGCTCAAATGTGGGCCGTGATCATGGCCTGTGTTGGATAGACGCGTAGACACTCATAAACTTCATATTTTGAGGGATTTTTTTAGACCTTTTGGACCCTGGAAAAACCCTAGGATTACCCAAAAACATAAAAGAGTATAAAAAACAAAAAGAGGAAAGAAAAAGAGAGCTTTTGCATTAGCCACCTTGAGAAACCATAGAGATAGAGGAAGAGAAGAAGGAAGAGTGATGAGGAGAAGAAACTGACTCGATGTACTTCCCAGATTAGAAGGTTTCCCAATATCACTACCTCCTATCTTCCATTTAGATTGTATTTCGTGTTTAATTTTAGTTTTATTATTGTATAGAATTAGATTGAACAGTTGGTGATATGATATAGAATGTTGAAGATGTTATAAACTCACCTTCTAAATTTTATTCTTGAATTAATAGAAATCTGATTGTTTATATTTTTATTAGAACTGTTGTGATTTAATTCTACGATTTCATAATTTGTTAATAAACTGAGAGGGTGAATCAAATAAAAAATGGTTAAATTGAACTGACAAGAGTTAGGTGATTTAATAGAATAAGAACTGAATCAGATCGAGAAATTCTACAAAGAGAGATCTTGCATAGGGTTCTGATCGTTTATTAAAGAACTTCATAACTAATTAGGGTTTTGGATAGGTTGGAAAATGAGAGATTGCAACCGCTATAATTTGATTAGGGTTTATGATTTAGGGTTAATGGTTATAACTTGAGAGAGAGTAACCTAGGATAGTCTAGAACCAACAATCCAATGATTCATAATCAATTTGGTTGACTTTAAGGATAGGTAAAAGTCATATGCATAATTGTGAATCAAAGGGCATTTCTAGGGTTATAATGGTAAGATGAGATGTAATTTGGGTAATGTAGCAGAAAAGCCTTCAAGCTAGTGAAGCAAAAGTAACACTCAATGAGATATCAAGTGAATAAGTTAACATTCATTGAAAACTAGGTATCGTCAACTATTACAAATGCAATAATTATATTTCATAAATCAATTCAACTCTTACACCATAGACCATATGAACATAACACTAAGAGTGCTTCATCCAAAACAATATCTGCCTTATATACAATATATTTAAACTACCCACTCAATACAACTTAAGGAGGATAAACTAGTAATTAATAACTTTTCAAAACAATTGTATTTCCTCCTTAATACTTTTATTCCAACTTATGCTTTTTTTCTTATCTTTTCTCACTCTCTCTTTTTCCAAATATAACAGTAATAAAAGCTACATTAACATGGGAACTCATAACATGGAATTTTCATAAATACAACCAACTTATATGTATGCATGTCCCTACACTTAAGCTTTTATACATAATAGGTGTAAATTACACTATATTTTGATAGATGTTTAAGTGTACTTTTGAGTATTTCTTAGATGATTATCATGTATATAGGTTTAGAATTATTTTATTATCAGTGTTTGTTTATATTCTAAGTGTTTATATAGTTTTGAGCATGATTTGGATCTTAATTTTATGTTTCAAGAGCTATTTGATGTGTTTTTGAGTGTATGGAAATAGGAAATTGAAGAAAAGTAAAGAATTGGAAATATGGAAGCATGCCAAGATCTTGACAGAGAGCACAGACAGCTATTCCCGCAAATTTCATCTTTTTCAACAATTGAATCTTTTTAGTAATTTTAATGTTTTTGGGGTTATTTTTGGAACCAAATTAAGTGGATAACCCTAGAAAGAACTCTAGAATCTTTAAGAAATATTTAAGAACATAAAAAACTTAGAATAGAGTAACCACCATCTTCCAAAGTGAGAGAGCAAGAAGGAGGAACAAGAAGAGCAATCCAGAAATTGCAGATTTCATGTTTGAGTTCAAATCAAGTTCTTTCTTTCTTTCCTTTGTTTATTTCATTAAATTTGATGTGTAACTTGGATTTGAATATTTTATTCACATTTAGGATGCTTTAATTGTTAGATTTAGATTTGATTTAGATTTATTTTGTGACTTCATTATTGTTAAATTCAATTTAATTTTCTGGTGTCGTAATGTTTGGGTATGCTAATAATTCGATAATAAATCGAAGGAGTGAATCAAAAGTAATCTAATTAGGTTGGATAATAAGAGTTAGTGAGCTAATAAGTCTCCAAAATACCAAATTGATAATCATATGAAGAGAGATCTTGTTTCAAAAACTGATTAAGCAATAGATGACTTAAGAACTAGTTGAAAATGTTAGGTAGATTTTATGAATCGAGAGGTTACAAAATTTAGAATTTCGTAATCAATTAGGGTTAATTGATTAGGTCTTGAGGAAGAGTATTTAACCCCTTAGAAAATCTAGAATCAACATATAATTGAATCTGTAATGTCTTGTTTTCCAATACATGCTTAGGTTCAACCCTAGATTAAGCATTGCATATACATGCATAACATTAGCATTTATACACGAATTGATATTTGTACACATTACAACTAAGCATATGCACTCATTTGACATGTCCCGGGGTGTGAAAAATGTTAAGTGAACATGATGTGAATTGTGGTTTGGTATGTCTTGAATTTTGGTATAATATGATTTCAATTAGTAAATGTTATCGAGTGGGAAATTGATGAATTAAACTGTACATTTGGACTAGGAGAAATGCCAAGTGGTATGCTAAATTGATACATAAAAAATTAGGATAATTAAGCCTAAAAATTGAGTGACATTTGGCATAGTTAAATGTGAGACAAATAGACTAGTAAATAAATGACAGTTCGACCAATTCTTATACGCATATGGATCAATCTTGGAGTGATATATAGACTGACTAAAGGGTAACAAATGGCAGCATTATGAGTGGATTAGTGGCAACTTAAATTTTGAACAAATGATTGGCATGCTTTAAGACATATGTCTTTGTAAGTTAATAACACCTAACTAGGTTATTGATGTGGCAACTTCCAGCACCTAAGTTTCTGCTTCCTTCTATCTTTCCTTCATCGAAATTTCTCCATTTTTTCCTCTAAAATTTGCTTAAAATATAGCCAATTTGTTGTATGAAAACCACACCTAAATCCTTCACCAAATTGCCAACAACACTAGCTGAATGTGATCTTCATTTTGCTGTCCGAAAATCATCTTGCTTTCACCATAAGTTTGTGTTGATCTTGCTTGCTTAGAGACTTGTTTTAATCTGAATTTTTATGTTGAATTGGAAGCCTAATAGGTAAGTAACAATCTGAGTTTTATGACATATTAAATGGTATAGGAAAGATGCATGAATCAGAATGAAATGCATGAAAAATTGGTGATAATATGTGCAAGAAAAATGATCCTTGTATGATAATTTATGGTTTGGTTTTGATATGTGGAAGTTATTGATTTGTAAGTTACTTAATGAATAATTTTTGAAATATTTCTGGACATGAAATTGATGTAGAATTAAGGCATGAATAAGGTGGAATTGAAGGGGATTTGATGAACTACAGTGAAGGGGTATTGAAGGTGTATGACGTGAGTTAATTGTAGTGGTTCCACTAAATAGATTTCGGTATTTTAGCCATAACTTGACCTGTAGATATCCCAATGGGGTGATTTTAGTTTTATATTAAACTAAGTACATATTTCTACAATTCTCATGAAGGAATAGAATTTTATTTTTGTCTATAAGGGTTTTGAAATTTAGTTTGAAGTTGAGTTTTGGTTACTATCACTATTTGAAAACAGTTTGTAGTATTTTGTGTATAAATCTAGGAATAATGAACCAAATGGTATGAACTTTAGTTAGTTATAAACTTAATACATATAGAAACATTTGTTTAGAAGAACAATATTACCTAGAAACCTTAGTTTCTATGTCAGAATGGCCATACAAAACTAACACGAAACCTATCTTAAGAAAATCTGGAAAACTAATAGAGGAAATGGATGTGGACTTTCTAATAACCCATCACACGATCGTGGGAAGCCATACACAATCATGGGAATTGTATAGCAGTAAATAAAATGTTCTTTTGTGTGATTCTTGAACCAATTAAGGTTAAGGTGTAACACTCCACTCCCGCCAGATCCGAACCTGATATCGATGGTGATACCTGAGTCCGTGCCCCGCGAGAATGGCATGTCACATCACTTAACAAATAAAACTCGATATAAATTTTTTTTAATACTCTTTTCAATCATCATTAATTTGGGCCCACTTTTTCTTTTATTCAAAACATTTTACATTACAACGATAAATCATAAAGTACAGAAAGTCGATAACTCAAATTGGCCTAATTTGTTTAAAACCAATTGGAAACACTCAATGAAATTAACAGAACATTTATTAGCCACTTGGGCCCATTTCTAATTCCAAATACAAATCATATCATTCATTATCAAGTTCTCGAAATTA
>JANQBM010750907.1:0-14662 GCA_025594535.1 Erythroxylum domingense | reverse complement strand
AGGAATAAAGAGAAGTAGTGAGCATAATTTTTTGTTGCCTTCTATATATAAGAACTTTATATGGAGATTCCATCCACTTAAATGATTTTCCTTTTTCCTGCAACTTTCAGCCTACACCTTGTATACATTTAATGTTTTATAAGTTTTTCGAGGACTTTTCTACCTACAGTGGAATAGAATAAAATTAACCAAAGCGCTTTTACAGTAGTCTAGCTTATGTTTGATAATGCTTAACTCAAACTTCCGTTGTGATCTTCAAATTCACACTCGTGTTTAAACATTTATGTCACATTCAATAACATAAATGGATGCACAAATTAATTAAATAAAATGGACAAGAGAAAGATACAACAATGCTAACCTTTTATTTCTATTCACAAATGACAAAGGAAACTCAAGACCCGTCCAACTTTAAATCTTTACAAAATAACACTCAATAGCTCCCTACTTAAAGCTTTCTATAAATAAATTTCGTAAAGCTCTCTAACTCTCTTTATGTAAATGATTGAAAGCATATTTGATTAAAGTTAAAAATAACAAATGCATTTATATAAGCTAATAAGAACTTAGGGACTAAGTAAGTTAAGTTATTATTTCCACTAAATTCACTATCTTTCGAGAAAAATCATATTGGATTTATTTCCTTGTATAGGAAACGATATAATTCTTAAAAGGAAATGATATCATAGGATAAATGCTTACTTTCTTACAAGAACCTTCTTAATGAACTTACTTTATTATAAATGATTCTATAATATTTGGAAGGATCTTGCTAATCACATAATTTGAAAAATTAGCTCCGATATTTTTGTCAAAACTTTTCTCTTAAAATTTGAATATTGGAAGATTCTAGCATAGATGATATCAAAGATTTGTTAGATACAAAAGTCAAATCAAAACAGAAATGAAGCAAAGACTAGTTGAAAAAAATGTCTACCTAAGGAAGAGCCACTACGTCTGCGAACAAGTCAGATTTTCAAAATACTTCAGCAGTATAAATATTCTTGAAAGTGATATCTATATCAAACACCTTGTGCCTTAGAAAATAAAAACACTCTATTTGAGAGAGATCGTTATTCTTTAAAGCTTACATTGAGCAAACCTTATATTCATTTTTGTTAAGAGCTTGTAGAGGCTTGTTAAACACTATAAGTGTGAAAGGTTGAAGAATTTTGAAAAATATGTAATTGTGAGTTTGGAGAGGCTCGTCAAAATGTACTACTTGGAGTGTTTATAGTGAAATACTTAAGTTGGATACTTGGAGACTGGACGTAGCCTTCGTTATAAGCCGAACCAGTATAAATCGACTATCATTATTTCTCTCTTCTTAACTTTTAAATTTTTGCATTATAGTGTTTGTGTTTTCAATTTACAAGACTCTCCTTTAGTTTTATAATAAGCTCCTTTTGTTTTAATATCGCAAGAGGTTCCTTTCATTTTTTAAATAATTAATAGGCTCCTTCGTTTTGAACATTAACAGGCTCCTTTCACTTTTTAAGTGATTAATAGGCTCCTTTCGTTTTTAAGCGATCAACAGTCTCCTATCATTTTAAACATTAACAGGATCCTTTCGAAAGTTAATAGGCCCTTTTTATCTATATTCTCATTTTGTTTAATAGGCTCTTATCAAATTGATAGTACCTTGCAATTTGTTTTTGCACACACAATTCACTCCCTCTTGCATGTGTTTGCTTTATCATTTGGTATTAGAGAGAGGTTTGACATTTATTATATTTTACAACATGTGATAAATCATGGAAACCAATTTGAGAAGCCTTGAAGGACAATCCGTCTCAAAGTCTCTTTATTTGAATAGACGTAAACATTCCTATTGGAAAGAGAATGACATTTTATCTTCAATCTTTAGATATCCAAATCTTGCAAGCTATCAAAGTTGGAGTCACATCTCCTGCTACTGCTAACGTAAAAGTGTGGACTGATGCTGATAGAAGAAATGCACAGCTGAATGCCAAAGCAAGACATTGTCTGATTTTTACACTATCTCCAGAAGAGTATGAAAAGATATCCTACTGTTCTGTAATAAAGAAAATCACTTTTGAAGGAATAAATAAGGTAAAAAAACATAGAATAAGTCATTTAGTGCATCAATACGAAACTATTTGTATGAAACAAGGAGAAACTATAAACAAATTCTTCAGTTGTTTCAACAACATAATCACAACCTTAAAGAACTTAGGCAAGATATATCCCAATGATGAGCTTGTAACAAAGATTCTAAGATCACTGCCAAAAGAATGGAGACCTAAAATTACTGCTCTAAAAACTGCAAAGGATTTTGATACTATCTTACTCGACTGGTTAAGAGGAAATTTGGTACTCCATTAAGCTGAGCTTAGGTGAGATGAAGGATCCTCATACAGAAGAAGAATGAAACTAAAAGCAACTGATGAATCAAACCCATCAAATGGTAGATGAATTCAATTTCATA
The DNA here is from genome assembly GCA_025594535.1 of Erythroxylum domingense. NCBI lineage: Eukaryota > Viridiplantae > Streptophyta > Magnoliopsida > Malpighiales > Erythroxylaceae > Erythroxylum > Erythroxylum domingense. Next base: position 12,213 of record JANQBM010750907.1, on the reverse strand, counting down.
ATAAAAAAATATGTCCGCTTTAAAAAGAAGCTAATGAAGAAAAGAGAAGGAAACAAGAAAATTGAAAACAACAGGTTCCTATTAAAAGGCAGTAATAGTAACAGGAATACATAAAACAATCAAATCATATGTTATCACTGCAAAAAGCCTAGACATACAAGACCAAAATTTCCTCTTCTTTAAAAGAACAAAATAGAGAATAGAAAACCTAAAAAGCAAACAATGACTGCAGCTTGGTCAGATGAGAATTTTGAAAACTTTGAAGAAGAAGAGCCTGAAGAAGTCAGTAACGTTTTTTTTATAGCTGAATCAAGAGATGATAAGGTATATAATTCTGACTCTGATATTGAAATTGATGAATTAAGATATGCATATCATAAACTATATGATCAGTATAAAAAACTAACAATGCAGTATTTCAAAAAGGTTAAGAAATCTAAAAATAATGATGCATCCTTAATGAATAAGATTAAATCATTAGAATGTGAGAATAAGAATTTTATGTCTAAAATCATGTCTCTTGAAAATGATAATAAGAAAAAAAAGTCTCTAGAAAGGAATTCTTCGAACAAAAGGTAAGCTAGTTAGAAAATGCATTACTTGAAAATGATTATATTAAAGTGAAATAATTAGAAGAAAAAGTTACTAGTCTAGAACTTGAAAAAGAGAAATTGTATGGAAAAGTCATTTCTTTAGAAAAAGATCTTGCAAATTTTGTTGATGGAAGGAATAATCTTGATGCATTACTTGGGAATGGTAAAGGTGTTTTTAATAAGGCTGGAATAGGATATAATGAAAATAATAATATTAGACTAGACAAAAACTTCTTTGTTAAATCAAGCAATAACAATAACCAAAATAGCAGGAACCTGATAAATGACAAAAACTATAGTAACTCTCATTTATCTGTTCTGCACTCTTACTGTGGTAGACACAGTCATATTAGTCATTCTTGTAGCTTTCGAAGAATGAAGAAATTATTTCAAATGTATGTTTAGGGACCACAAGGTCAAATTACTAACATGAAAGGTCCTAGAAAATTTTGGGTACCTAAAATGAGATAATAAATTCTGTAGATATGCTTCAGAACAGAGACTAGAGAAAATCAATAGATAGTTGATAGTGGTTGCTCGAGACACATGATAGGTAAAATATCACACTTCAACTATATTGAAAGGAAAAATGGAGGTAATGTTGTCTTTGCTCACAAAAACAAGGCAAAAGTCACTAGAATTGGTAAAATTGATAACTTTAATTTTGCTTCTAATGATAATGTTCTTTATGATGATGGATTGAAATATAACTTGTTAAGTGTAAGTCAATTATATGATAAGGGCTATAGACTCACTTTCTAAGCATCCCATTATGAAATAATTGATAATCTTAATGATAATATTGTATTTATTGGTCCTAAAAATCAGAATATATTTTGTGCTTAATTGGATGACATGTCTTCACAAAATGTTAAATGTTTTGTTTCATTAGAAAAGGATTCTTTTATCTGGCATAGAAGATTTGGAGATGCTAGCTTGGACATTTTATTAAAATTGTCCAAAAATAAGTTAATAAGAGGACTAACGAACTTGAATTTTGAGAATAATCAAGTTTGCGAAGCTTTTTTAAAAGGAAAACAAACTAGAAGTAGTTTTCCTCCTAAAAATATTGTTTCTACTAACCAACCGCTTGAACATATATATATATATAGATTTATTTGGTCCTATTAGGACTCAAAGTTTTGGTGGTAAACACTACAGTTTTGTTATAGTAGATGATTATTCTAGATTTACATGGGTTTATTTTCTATTAAATAAGGATTATACTTTTAAAGTTTTTAATAAATTTTGCAGAAAATTTCAAATTAAAAAAGGATACTGCATTACAACAATTTAGAGCGATCATGGTGGAGAATTATATAATAGAAAATTTGAAGATTTCTGTAATGAAAATGGTATAACTCATAATTTTTCATGCCCAAGGAATCCTTAGCAAAATGGAGTTGTAGAGAGAAAGAACAAAATCCTTGTTGATATGGCCAGGATAATGTTGTGTGAAAGTGGTGTACCTCATAGTTACTGGGTAGAAGTTGTACTTACTGCTTGTTACATATTTACAAGTGCTTTATAAGACCTATTCTTAAAAAGACCCCTATGAGTTGTGGAAAGGAAGAAACTGAATGTTGCTCACTTTCGTGCATTTGGTTGCAAGTGCTTCATTCTAAATAATGGAAAATACAACCTTGGATAATTCGATGTGAGATTAGATGAAGTTATTTTTCTGGATTACAGTATTATTAGTAAATGATTCAGAGTTTATAATAAAAGAACAAAAAGGATAGAAGAATTAATACATGTAGTATTTGATGAAGCACTACCCTCGACAACAGCAGTTGATTTAGATGATGAAGGCCATCTTTTGATTCTTAAAAATACCTCGTAGACTCAAATTACACCTATAATGCCTTCAGAATTACAAGATAAAGAAGGTCCTTCGAAGCTAGGCCAGAGCAGACTCCTTCATCTCAGTAAAAGCCTATGCAATGAAGAATAACAAGAAAATGGAGAGGTCTTGATACACATCATTACAAAAACAAAGTTTGGAATCTAGTACATCATCCATGAAACAAGTCAATCATTAGAAATCTTTGGGTATTTCGAAACAAATTTGAAAAAAATGGTAAGATGATAAGAAACAAAGCTAAACTTATAAATCAAGGTTATAATCAACAGGAAGGCATTGATTTTGATGAGACTTATGCACCTGTTGCTAGATTAGAATCAATTACAATTTTACTAGCTTTTGCATGCCATAGAAATTTCAAATTATTCCAAATGGATGTTAAAAGTGCCTTCTTTAATGGATATATTAACGAAGAATTGTTTATTAAGTAACCTTCAGGTTTTGAAGATGAGAATCATCCTAATTACGTGATAAAGTTAATTAGAACTCTGTATGGTCTAAAACAGGCTCCTCGAGTATGGTATAAGAGGTTAAGTAATTTTTTGCTTGAGAATAATTTTGAAATAGAAAAGGTAGATAAAACCTTATTTATTAAGAAAAAGGAGAATGATTTACTCACAGTACAATTATATGTTGATGACATAATGTTTGGTGCTACTAATCAATCCTTCTATGAATAATTCTCAGCCTTAATGCTGGGGGAGTTGGAAATGAGTATGATGGGAGAACTATCTTTCTTTCTCGAGTTGCAAATTAGGCAAACAAAGAAAGGAATTTTCATTAGTCAAGACAAATACACAAGGAATTCATCAAGAAATATCATTTTGAGAATGTCCAACCGATGGGTACTCCTACATATACTAAAACAAAACTTGATAAGGATGAAGAAGGAAGGCTACGAATGAGACAAAGTACAGAGGAATGATTGGGTCATTACTATATCTTACAAGTTCAAGACTAGAAATTATGCTTAATGTGCGTCTTTGCACACACTTTTAATCAAATCAAAAAGAAAATTACCTTTTAGCAGTCAAGAGGATCTTTTGCTATCTTCTCGGAACTATGGACTTTAAATATGGTATCCAAAAACTGATTCATTTGACACAGTTGGCTATTGTGATGTAAATTATGCAGGTGATAAAGTTTATAAAAAAAGCACAAGTGGTCACTGTCAATTTTTTAGAGGAGGTCTAGTTTTATAGTCTTGTAAGAAACAAAATTGCACAGTGCTTTCAAAAACTGAAGCGAAATATATAGCAGCTGCTAGCTTTTGCACTCAAATCTTATGGATGAAACATCAGCTCCAGGATTTTTCTTTGAACTTTGATCATATTCCTATACTATATGATAATACAAATGCAATAAATCTTTCTAAAAATCTTGTGCATCATTCTAAGACTAAGCATATAGAAATCAAACATTATTATCTTAAAGATCTTGTTTTAGAAAGAACCATTAATCTTTTGCATGTTAAAATTGAAAATCAAGTAGTAATATCTTTAATAAGCCACTTTTTGAAGATAGATTTTGTGTGTTAAGAAAAGAGCTTGGTATGAGCAGATTATTTGATATTAAATCTGTATGAAGATTCTATGCTACTTTTTGTAGATATTAACAGGCTCTTCTTAGTTTAAAAGGCTCTTTTTATTTTAATAGGGCAGAATACACGTGTCTTAATAAGGCAGTTATCAAATAGTGTCATTTCAGCCTTTTAAAACATACACACTATTTTGACAATTTCTGTACGTGACTGACAGAAGATACGCAGATTATCACACTTCCTCTAATAGCATGTACGATTGTTCATCTTCATACGAAATCAACGCTCAAGAATCGTTCAGTATACTTTAAGCAAGCTTCTTTCTTCTACTTATCTTTTTCATTCTTATGATTGTCATTTTTTTCCTCTCTGCACCTTAACTCTTTGTTTCTTCTTAAATCTCCTCAACCTTACTAAACTTACTTACAATGGCATGAACAAAATTTAAGGGACAGAAGAAAACCACTACTATTGCTAGCCATGATGAAACACTCCCCCATGAATAAAAGTCTGAAACTCATGGTTTCAAGTCTTCTTCTCTGTCACAAATTGTAGGATCATTAAACACCCCTACTAAACCTGTTTTTATCACCTCTAAGCCTCAAGTTTCAGAAGCATCCATTCAGGCGACTCCATACGAGAGAAAGAGAAAGATTTTGGCTATGTTGTCTCTAGAATCAGACTCTGATTCATCTTTGAAACATAATGAAACAACAATAAAGTAGCAATACATCTCTGACTCTGAAAAACAAAAAGAAAAAGAAGAAGAAGAAGAAGAAGAAGAAAAAGAAGCAAAAAAGATAAAGAAAAAGAAGAAAAATATTCTAGTGAGGGGGAGCTAATGAGAAAAGTAAGATTCCATTCTCCCATTCTTACTCTACCTACTCCTTCTCTGTGTTTTAAAACTTCCACACCACTATGACTACTCCTTAACTTGGCTCTATGGGTAAAAAATTGCCTAAAGAACACTAGATCGTTAATGATAATGATTCAAATGAGTAACTAATTAGTTTAATAAGGTGCCCATGAACCAAAGGAAGTATTGCAAAGCAAGGTAAAAAAGATTTTTGAAAAAGAAAAAAGCCATAATGCTGAACCAAAGGAAGATGAAAAATCTTGAAAGAGAAAAAGAGAAGAAATAAGAAAAGGCAAAGCACCATGGTTGAAGAGAATATTGAGGACCTCGTTATTAGGAATGGGCAAGTTTATGAAGAAGCCTTGTTTGAAGAAATTCCAAAAGCCAAGAGGTCAAAATCAAAGAAACACAAGAAAGGAGAGTCTTCAGCATCAGTGAAGCTGTTTTAGTTAATGGAAGATGAAGCATGATACAAAATGCGCTACAATAAAGGTGGTTACCAGACGCATTTTGCCTCCTCTGCTATTCAAAGACAATGATATTCCCATATCTTCTTATTTTCTTATTGTTGGTTGAGAAAATTATTTGAATTTGAATGAGACTTTGTGTAATGATTTAGTTAGATCATTTTATGCACAAATAAGAAAAGATAAAATCGATGGGAAGTTGGTAACCATCTTTTGGGTACATGAGTGTGAGATCTTGATTATTGAGGAAATCTTAGGAAACATACTGAATATAATTCCCATAGGCAGAACTGACCTTCCTTGTCATAAATGGGACATTACTGATCTTGATTTAGGAGAAGTTATGAACTTTATCTGCTTACACATTGAGAATGCCCACAAAGGGAGACCCTGGTGTCAATAATTTGGACTTACTGCCATGATGCCTTACATCAATATCTACTATTTTAATTTTTTCAAGGAGTAGTTCAGTAGAAAGATGCAGTCTCCTCGACATATATATAGTGTATAATCTTCTGAAGGGCAATAAGATGAACCTCTCAACAATGATCATGCGATTTATGCTGGACAAGGGAAGTCATAAGAATACCACTGGTGGTCTGCCGTATAGGATGCTATCAACCAAGATTTTTACCTATTATGGAGTGTCTTTTGACAATTTGGATTGGTATGAACCTGCAAAGTTTTGTTCATCTCTTTCCTACCAATTCGGATATAAGTTAAAAGATAATGTGTTGGTAGAGATGAAAATACAAAGAGTAGCAGATCTTTCGGGTCTTGCCCCACAAAAATCAGCCCCTATCACACTCTAAAGCACAAATGATCTAATTCTTCAGTAACTAAGGGACATCTGCTCCAGTCAAGATCAAATGTGTGGCTAGATCGACAGTATGCACAATCAAATTTTTGACTTGCAAATTATGCTTCGAAATTTTTTTGAATTTCTTAAATAACTTTGTCGCTATTTTTGTTTGGTTTATTTTTTACGTACTTGTGCTATTTTTCGACTTTTTAGTTATTTCCCTCTATTTTTTGATAATGACCAAAGGGTAGAGTTAAAGATATACTTGCTTTTGATGATATATCTGTGATATATAGCTGCTTTTAAGGATATATCTGCTTTTGACGATATATTTGCTTTTGATGATATATCTATGATATATTTTTGCTAACTATTGAAATATTGTTGAACGAAATTTGTGAAGTTTATATCATCTCAGATACCTTACAAACGATAGGCTCCTTTCTTTAGAGGTAGTAAGAAAGGCTCCTTCTAATCATGACTGTGAGTACGAACATATAAAGTTTACAAGTATCTTTCAAAATCCTTTATTATTATTTAAAATTTGAAAATATATCTATTATTTCTTGTCATCATCAAAAAGGGGGAGATTATTAGCTCAAAGTTCATTATTAATGATTTTGATGATAACTATATAATATTTCAAAATTTAAATTGAATTTATTTCCTTGTATAGGTAACTAGATAATTCTTAAAAGGAAATGATATCATAGGATAAATGCTTCATTTCTTGCAGGAACCTTCTTAGTGAACTTAACTTATTAGAAATGATTACATAATATCTGGAAGGATCTTGCTAATCATATAATTAAAACAATTAGCTTTGATATTTTTGTTAAAATTTTTCTTTTAACTTTTGAATATTGGAAGATTACAGCAAAGATGATATCAAAGATTCATTAGATACAAAGTCAACTTAGAATAGAAATGAAGCAATGACTAGTTAAAGAAAATGTCTACTTAAGGAAGAGTTACTGCATTTGTGAACAAGTCAGATTTTCAAAATACTTCAACAACATCACTATTCTTAAAAGTCATATCTATATCAAACACCTTGTGTCTTAGAAAGTAAAAACACTATATTTGAAAGACATTGTTATTCCTTGAAGCTTACATTTGAGCAAACCCTATATTCATTTTCATTGAGAGCTTATAGAGACTTGTTAAACACTATGAGTGTAAAAGGTTAGAGAATCTCAAAAAATATGTACTTGTGAGCTTGGAGAGGCTCATCAAAATTTACTACTTAGAGTTTTATTATGAAATACTCAAGTTGAATACTTAGGGAATGGACGTAGCCTTTTTTATAAGTCGAACTGATATAAATCGACTATGTCATTCTTTTTCTCTTCTTAACTTTTAAATTTCTACATTATAGTATTTGTGTTTTCAATTTGCAAGATGCTCCTTCAATTTTATAATAGACTCCTTCTGTTTTTATATCGCAATATGTTCCTTTGATTTTTTAAATAATTAACAAGCTCATTTCATTTTGAACGTTAACAAGCTCCTTTCACTTTTTAAACGATTAACAGGCTCTTTTCGTTTTTAAATAATTAATAGACTCCTTTCATTTTAAATGTTAACAAGATTCTTTCAAAAGTTAATAGGTCCTTTTAATCTATAGTCTTATTTTGTTTAGCAGGCTCTTATCGAATTGATAGTACCTTGTACTTTTTTTTTACACACACAATTCACCCGACCCCCTTGCATGTGTTTGCTTGATCATTTGTTAACATCATCAACTTATTTTTTTACTACTTTTTTAAGAGCTCTAACTTATCTCATTATGTTAGGTAGTGCTCCCACTTCTTTAGTCAACTTTCTCCAATTTCTTTCCATATGTTACCATATCATCACCTCGCCTTCTGAACTAATAAGTTCCTTAATTAGCCTCCGGTAACCTAAGCTAACTTTTTCCTAATGTCAATTTTTTGTTAGCATCGCACAGTTGCCTTGTTTATTTTTAAGATTTCACCTTATTCTTTTATCAACATAACATCCTTAAGTCAACTATGTGCCAAGCATCAACTAATGCTCTTCAAGGTTTGTATATTTTTCCCATTAATGTTACTTATCTAACATCTTATTTTTGTATATAAGTTACTCCTTCCTCCCAATTGGATAAGACATATGCTTCTTCTAGTTATCATTTTTATCCTTTCTTTATTCTCCATTTTATATTGGAGTTACATAGAAATCATACTTCTTTTAAATATTATATGCAAAATCATTATCTATTTCAAGGAATACCTTTGATTTAAAATATTTTTCCAAATTTAATAAATATGGAAATAAAATGGATATGATTGCTATATTAAAAAATCTAAGGGTACAAGGAAGAAATAAAATGAATAAAAAATTGTAGTTACTAATTAAAGAAAAGTTGAAAAGGTAAAAATTAAAGAAGAAGATAATACAAAAATAATTTGATCTTTAGTTAAAACATAAAAAAAAGGAAAATGGGAGGATAAGAATCATGTTTAAATTTTACATTATATTTTCAAAATTTTTTAGCCTTTATGATTTTCGTAAGTCCAACTATGTTCCTCCTTTAATAAAACTGTCTATACCTATATCTTATTTAAGTAAAATTTTAATTACTATATAGTAAAAACATAAAATTAACAAAATTTAAATAATATTTCATTTGTAGAAATTATAATTCTGGTCCAAGTACTTTAAAAATAAAGAAATTTATTTACTTTTCATAATTAATTTATTATAATTAATGTTTTGTAGTGTTTATTCAAATAGAGCCACATTGTCTTAAATTCACTTAAAATCTATGTTTCTAAAGATAAAAAGTCAAGTAGCATCTCCAAAGTTCAATGTTTACGTTGTACTATCAGACGCATCAGTAAAATATTAACGAAAGCGACCTTTTGGACTGAGTTATCTGATTTTTAAAAATTTAACACTTAATTAAATACCTTAATGGTTGGACATTGAAATGAAAAAATTTAAAAAGATTTGTCACTTTTTAATTCTTTATCCCTTTATTTTCATAACACTATACTTTTCACAAATTCTGAAAAAAATAATAATATATCCCATTCTAATACTGTTAAATATAACTTGATCTTAATCATTTGTTAAGCGCTCCTCAAAATTTAGTGATATTTGGAGTAATGTTTATTTTTATTTATTTTAAAAAAGTTTAACCTTTACAATATCATAAAAATTATCTCACATAGTTTATTTGATTATTCTTTAAAAACTGTACAAATTTTAGAGGAAAATTACAAGTGTCAATTTTCTTAAAGAGATAGCAATTCAGCACAATTATGTTCTACTACTAATTGAGACACATAAATATACATTTTCAATAGGTTCATACAAATTTCATATTTTACTCAGAATAAAATATATTTGAAATAATTTACTTTCATATTTTTATTTAGTGAAATTTATGAGTGTGGTTGTCTAGGAATTTTAACATTTTTATGAGTTGTAGGATTTTTCTATTATAAATGCTTATTAAAAAACAAAAAACTTCATGATTTTTCCCAAGGTTGAGAATTTGCGGGTAAGTAAATAATTTGATTAGCAAAAAATTTGTAATAATTAAAGTTGAGATAATATGATAACTTATAAAGTTGATAAAAATAATATGTTAAATTTAGATTATTTTTAACAAAATAAAAACTAAGACATTAAAATTGAGATCATTTTAAAAGAAATGAAAATTTATATTTATTTGATATAATATACTCCCCGTATGATTTGATGTTGTTATTTAAGGAAAAACTCTCAGTTCGATTTTTGTTTCAGATCTATTTTTTGTGATTCACTCTAATAAAAATCATATTTGTTTTTGTAATTGCAACAATATATTCTGAAAATCAAATCATAATTTTTTATGATTTTATATTTAGTTTTTATAAATGTACCATTGATTATTTATATTATATTCATTTATATACTTGGTATGTGTAGACCTAGAGGGCTCAAACTACAAAAATGAGTCTTTTTTTTGAAATTGTAAAAAAAGAGAAGGTTTTCGGGCTAGATATGATGACTAAATGAAGTAAGTTTTTGAGGGAGAGATACGGAGGGAATTGTTTTCACCTACCTGATGAAGGAATCCATTTCTCCCTACATAGAGTGAGTCATGTTTAAGAGTTCAATTTGAACCACACATGTTTCAAACTCTCGAAGCCTATATGCCATAGGCATGGAAGCACTAAGGAAGATGCTTAAGATATGGACTATCTGATTCCATCATATTAATTTTGTGAGTCTAAGGTATGGATCCAAGACGTGGTCTGTCCATATCAACTGCCCTTAATTCCATGAACAGACTATGTTTGTGGAATTCTTCAAGCAGTAAGTAAGGTTTTGCAAGTATTTAGCATTATTTATTCAGATTGGACAAATGTTCTTAACACAATAATTGTATGGCATGATGAGCTAGTAGCCTAGCTTTCGACATCCCAACTTTAATTTCATATTGGTTGTTACAGGATTCCGACTGGAAGTAAGAAATGCAAGTAATATAAAGTAAGAAATTCTCTGGGGTGGAAAGTGTCACAAAGGTCTACTTTGGACGCGAACTTTTACTATAAGTCACTCCAACCTTCGTGCGACAATCCCGCTTCAATCCGCTTAAGCAAGATTCAGCCTTCTCACATGAATTTCACCGAACAATTCCATTAGCCCTCAAATAGCTCATGTGCACAAAAGTGTTTCTCTCATGCACAAAATAACATAAGTGTATAATAGAGTAAAGAAATCAACGTGAGATATATATATATATATATATATATATATATAGCCGAAGCTATTTTTTCATTAACTCTCCACAAAATGTTAACAAAAGACACCAGTACGTCCTTCTTAAAGCACTTACAAGGAACTCCCTACTCGAATCCCTTACAATGAGAACCCCTCTAAAGCTCTCTCCTCTGAGTGATTTCTCTCAATGAGTGAATGATTCAATGATTGAATCTTATCTCTTAACTCTAATGATCTATTTATAGGCTACTCTAGATGACCAAGCTAGAATCCTAGTAGAACTCTACTAGCTAAGATCACAACCTTATCCTATCTTATCCTTATCAGATTACATCAAACTAACCAATAGATGACATCCCCATCTAATTAGGACTCTATCTAATAGGATTAAGTTACATCACATTAACAAGATAAAAGATTACCCTATCTAGGAATGATTATCCTTATCTACAAAGATATTCTCTATCTTCAGATGATCTTCCACATAATCTTTATCTCTTAAAGCTGATGTTCATCCACTATGATCTTATCTGCCACATCATCATGTGCCACATTACTAACAATTTCCATCTCACTGCTGATGTGTTCACCAAGGCCTATCCGCATATAGGTCCATCAATGTACGTCTATGGACAAGTCCATCTTACAAGTCACAATCTGAGTTAGTATAAAACCTAGCATGTTTTACATACCTTCAACCTGCCTCATCGAAATCAAGTGGTTATATGACTTTCCTCGCTCGCATGCCTTCACACACCCTTGGGTCTCACTGACTTAGTTCGCCAACTCTTAAGACTTCGCCTTTTTCCATTGTCAACATGTCTTTCTCGTGCCGACCTTCGTGCCAAGCATTGGCCAAGGCTCGCCAATACTCGCATGATCCCTCAGTCTAGACTTAGGGATCTAACAAACCACCCTAGAAGAATTCGACACCCTCGTTGAAATAATTTGTGGGCAGTCCTGTAAGAGTGGTTCCCTCGAAGACTCTTGCGCCAACTCTCAAACACTGGAGCAAGCCTTCTCTTCCATTGGCACAATTCCCACGTGCCACTTCCTCTTTCAGTCGAGTTTTTTTTTGCATGGGTCCTCCTCTATGAGGCTCATAACAGTCAAATAGACAATCCTGTTGATGGCTCCTTCCCTCGAGTCATCTTCATTACTCCCTCCTTTGTCCTTGGCGACTATGGAGTTTATCTACTCCTTGTCCTTTTTCCTCTTCGAGCATTCTTGAGCATAATGCGGCCCCTCGCATGTAACATCCCTTTTCATGTAACGACTTAAACCCTAGAAACGGGTACAAGTGAGGTCAATCAGTGAAAGTAGGACAACACATCTCATGCTCATGCATTAGTGA